>KI628764.1:0-21429 GCA_000503235.1 Sclerotinia borealis F-4128
ATAATAATACAGTATAGTACTATTGAGTATAAGTATGAGTATGAGTATGAGTATGAGTATGAGTATGAGTATGTGGAAAGAGAGAAGGAAGGAAGAGAGAGGAGGGAGGAGAGAAGAGGGGGGGAAGGTGCAGATGATGGAAGCGAAGGGAAGGGAAGCGGAGCGGGAGGATTCAATTCACTTCATTCAGGATTCCGGTCCTGGTCCTGGTCCTGGATAGCGTGGTACAGTACAGTATCTACCGCACGGCAGATTCATATCCTTAGAGTTTGATCTATTGATCTATTGATCCATTGTTCCATTGATATATTTGTACAACTCGTAGATACGGTTTGTACTATTGTACACTAGATAGATATCAATAGAGTAAGTATTGAGTATACTCGAGTAATACTAAATACAGACATCCCCTACTAGATATAGTATAGTATAGTATGGTAGCTGTCATGATGTTGTGTATGTGTTTCCTTCTAGAATGTAATTTGATTAGTTCTACTCGTATTCCGAATACACAAGGTGAAGGGAGTGAGATGAGGTTGAAGTGAAAGTTGTATATACCGTGATTGTGACAGGAACCTTACTCCGGGGTGTGACAGAGCTCCTTTGTAGAATGTCGCTACAAACGTGACATAATACAACGCAATGCGATGCAATAGTTATATGATTGCTATCTTCCTTCCTTCCTTCACTATATTATATATTTACGGATACAAATATATCCATCCATTCATTCATTTAAGTCTACAACAACATTATTTAAGATTGGAAGATTCTTATCTCATTCTCACGCTCATCTCATTGGATCAAGCCCCTGTAAATCACGTGCTCTATTCTGCCACTCTCTTATTTTTGTTGCACATCACATTCTCTAACCCTAACCCCAACATCAGGAATTCCATTTATCAAGGAATTCCGTTAAGGATTCTGTTAAGGAAAGGAGATATACAACAAAAACATAAAGATACAGAATACAAGTATGGCACGTGAATAATAGGCACTGATCCAATGAGATGAGATGAGATGAAATGAGGTGATGAGATTATGGAATGCTGTGCTTATGTAATAGAATCTTAGATATAGGATCCCGCGAAAATAACAATGAGTAAATTAGATATGCAACAAAACAAAAAGTTGTAGAGTAGAGCACGTGAATGACAGGGGCTTGATCCAATCATATTAGATTAGAAAAATATATATTAGTCAGGATTGGGCTTAGAGATTCCATAGAGATGTAAAGCATGTGCTTCAAGAAAGGTTTCAAGATCATCCCCATAACAAACAAACACGTCTTCCTTTCTTTTATCGAGTGGCCACTGTTACATTCATATCAGATGTCTCGTAGAATTTTAATGCTATCTATAATATTGATGGAGCTATTAAAGCCAATAACTCTGTATGTGAAGCTTTTTAAATGGTCACGGCAAGTCAGATTAAACGCTTACTTTCATGAAAAGTCATCGAGCCCGGATACATTTCAACTAAGCATCAAGATGACCAGTGGTGCGTGCTGTCGGCCTTCTCACAGAGGAATTTGTTGAATTTGTCGATCTTGGCATCATCACCTTTGACTATTTGTGAAAGACCTTAACTCTATGTGTATTGTGTATCATGGCTGGCTGCCATAACTCAAAATGCCGTTCAGCCACTTTATTCTTGTCAGATTTCAGAATAACTACAAGTGATTGGAGCAACGGCTACAGCTCATCGAAAATGATTTAGATTTGTGTATCTAGGAAGAGCGGTCACGGTACGTGACGGACCTCCTATTTTGAAGCACTCTCAACATCTTATAAGAGACCTCTTTTGTTTATTTAAGAAAGGTACCACGCCTGATTTTGTAGGGAGATTGTAAGGAGATGGTTAATACTCCGGGTCTTTCTTGAATCGTGCATCCTTTTCTGATTCATATAATCCGGTCACAGTCAATTGAAAACGTTTTTGAGGATCGAACGTTATTCTCATGTTCATGGGGCAAAGGCATTGCATCAGAGTGAAGGTCTCTGGAAGACAACAGTAACGCCAGATTATAACTCAATCGATTTCTTCTTATCCGCGTCTTTTTTTGAATCGCTCAGAGGGCGAAACGATTAATTCATGGTGGTTATATCATCCTCTACGTCAAGCTGCAATCAGACGAAGTTACAGTAGTTCCACTTAACACAATATGAAAGCTTTGGCGGTTCCGGCGGTTCAACTCATCTTTGGACGTGACAGCGAGTGACAGTGCTTCGTGCTCCAGTTCTCGATTATTGTCCATATACTTTCACCAGAAGTGAAGTCTCTGTGTTGAGAGGAAATTGGCGATTGGCTTAATTTGATAAAAGTTTCCAAAAAGACTTTGAGAAATGATGCCGGCGATCATTCAGTAATGGTTGTCTTGCGTTCACCATACTAAGCAGATGATTGCGTATGATTCTATGTATAGAGACTTATTCAAACTATGACGTTCGACGGGAACCTACTCGCATCTCGTTACATTGGGTCAAAGAACCTCTGTGTAAGTGTTTTGATACTTTGAGGTGTATCAAAAGCCGAAAGGCCTCCTGGCGAAGGACATGCGCGAACCATTAATAATTTCAACTGATTTTGATCTTTAAGACCACTCTCAAGATGGCCGTGACATCTATCTCTTCATTATCCAAGGTAAGGGTGCTCGCGGTGGTCAATACCGATATTCATAACGGCGTTACTTTTCGATCCTTCGATGTCGAATTTTCTCATCAATTGAACCAGATGGTTGAAATGTTATAGCCACAAGTAGCAAGATTATTCTTAGGAGGGAATAGTTGACGACGGAGCCGGAAATGGAAACAACGAGTACAATGGATTAAACTTGCCTGCGGTCATCATAACCTTGTCGACAGCCTGATACATCAAGAATGAGTCACTATGGTCGATATCAAGGAGGTAGCGGAACGTGTTCGAACTACGAGTATAGGGTAGGTTGAGACTCTTTTCAGATCTGTGAAGCTTTGTATCGCCGTAGTATCAAAACTTTGGATAAACAGAAAAGGTTTTGTATCAGCCATTCGTATCACCACTGACTCCCCAGCTCCTCCAGTACCAATTGGTTGGGGAGTTAGACCACTTCTAACTATATGATCTCGGATCAGTTAGTCGAGTCAATACAGCATCGGATACCCTCGCATCCCTCCAAATTCTTCAATCTTATAGCTTCCTCTTTATCTCTGATTCACTTATTCATCGCATCTCTTTCGTTATTCTTTCTTTCCTCCCTACGATGTACCAGAATATCGAGGCCTAACACCTAACAGAGGGAAAATGTTGCTAGAAAGTGGATAATGACTGGCGGGTCGCGCAGGTGTATCATGCTGAATATCAAGACAAATTCGCGAACCAGGCGATTAAGCTCGGAGGGGTCTTTTGCTAATTAGAACGCTATTGGTTGCATAAATAAGTAAGTCAATTAGCATATCCCCATCTGGATTCGACGGTTATTACCTTCTCCGATTCGGTCAAAGGGTTGACATTTCAAATCATGACAATCTTAATGAAACTACCCGAGACGTGGGCACCAGTGACAACTGCCATCTCCTCAGAGAAGGGCACAACCTGACCACAATGAGAGGTATGACGAAGAAAGTTGAGATGCTCTTTCTTCAGTTTCGTTTTTTAACAGTGAAAACTCGACGTTAGGGTTCTGGCAAACTAATCGATGAATAATACTGGCTACTTGAAGGTACACAAATATCTGTGGAATATCCCCAGCAGTGGTGTAATCATATTCCGCGATCAGACGAACCATTAGGATGCCATATTGTTTGGACAAAGTTTATCTATGCTTTTCAAATGTGTTGTTCTATATCAGAATTCAATGCTGTGGTGTCTTGAAAGAAACCACAACTTGACCACAACCGAAACTCGATGACGGAGATCATTCAGACGCCTGGGATTGAAGTTCTCAAAAAATGTGGACGATATGGTAAACGGGTATCTGGTAAAAGTCTCGAAGAGATGGGTTCAATTGAAGTCTGTCAAATTTCAAAGCCAAGGACTGCACCGAAATATCCCTCGGACCCAAATAAATGAAATCGACCCGAGTTCCACTGATGAATTAAAGTAACGCTATTCCGACCATCGGCTATTGCAATGCTTAATGTTAGCTGGTACGTACCTGAGAAGTTGCGATCTCAAAACGGTTTCGAGGCCTCAGTCAACAATCATAGCATCTTGAGAAAGTGATACACGCCGAACTGGTGTTGGAGGAGGTGAATAAGATGAGGTTTGATAAGCGAGAGGTGTGTCATCATAATCATCGCTGAAAGTCGTGGCTGATATTTCAACTAGTGTTATGTTGACTTGGTCGATAAACACTCGATTCCGAAGCAAGAACAGAAGGAGGTTGATACAAGTAAAAAGTCGGTAGTTGTATCATAAGAGGCAGGGAGAGAATCCTTTGCTGGGTCCCTATTTTGGTTGGGCAAATGTTTTATACGCAACACTAACCCTCTAGATTCAAGTCACATTAGGTCAGGCATCAACACCTATCATATTTCATCGTACTAATCAGCGCAAACTTCGAAGAGCAATGTCGACGGTGAAGACCTTACCAGTACACGGGTCTGGCAGAGAAGGCGGTATTGTAGACTGATGACCTTTTGGGCGACGTCGAGGGTAGGACTGTTATTAAGCCTTGTATCGACGTAACATGGGGAGATTATGTTTATACGGACGTTGTGCTTGGCCCATTCGGCGCCAAAGATCTTGCCAGGATGGACAACAGCAGGCATTGACGGCGATAGTTGATAATCCAGGATTAAGATTAAACCTGCATATATCGTCCTCTGGCCATTTTTCGGAGTTCCTGGCTGCGTGCAAATCGATCTTTAACTTCCTTTTCAGCATCGTCAGCATGGTTCATTGATGTTGCTATCAAACTCGACTTGGAGTTAGAGCTTGACGGATCATCTTACTATTGGTTTTGAAGTCACCAGTTTATGGTTCCATTCCGACGGTATATCCAAAACACGTCACAATCATCATAACGGTGTCACGCCCAAAGGCGGCTACGGGAAAAATCTTAAATTACTCTTTATTCTAAATACAACAGGTTCCTCCACACAAGATCCTATGCATACATGCACCCAACCATATATCGCTGCATTCCTTCGGCCAGTTATTAACTACCTCTCAAGTGGTCATCGAATTTTACTCATAACTCAAAATCGAGCTACAAAAGGAATCATTCTACCAACTGGACAGAAAAGATCACCATCCGTGTTGATGTGGAGAAGCTCGGTACCTCAACGAGTCAATATGAAGTATAGCACGTGGCCAGCTCCATTGCATACCAGTGCATTCTGTGACAGTCGTCAAATATCTGGTACATCAACGTGAAAACTAAACTCCAAGGGCCAAAATCGGTATCTGAAGACACATCAGGATGTGCTTCTCCAAGCATACTACTTGAAATATTTCTAAAAAAGTCGAAAGAAGCTAACCAGCTTTCTGTTAGGTTTTAATACTATCACTAGAATAGTGAGACTAACCACTTTCGAATGTATTAATCGTCTGCATTGACGGAGCAAAGTATTCAGTATTTGAGGTGAGCGATGGACCAGGATTGCGATAAATCGAATTCGGAAAGATAGATCTGGGATGCTTTGGGATGTGGCCCATTCAGAATCAACCAGTAATGGTCAGAGCTCTTTTCAGAATAGTACGATTCATTTGTAGTGTTATTCTGTGGCGTATCGACCTTGAAACTGCCCAGAAACGAAATTCCCTAAAACCGACAAAATATTTTCAGGACTCTGATGATGTAGCTTCTCTGCTGCATCTGAGCTCCATACGATATGCATACAAACATCAGTTTTGCGGCTTGTTACGTCGCTTCATTGGTCGCACGGCTCTTCACTCCGCAGAAAAGTGCGGCTTGGTCATGGAGGAAACGTAAAGACGAAGTCGAAAACATTAACATCGAGTTTAACGAAGACGTATTTACCATGGTAACTTGTAGGACTTGAGCGGAATGGACCAAGGTTTGTGCTTACATCGGTGATGTCTTAATTGACATGCTCTCCACTTGTGTTCTCGAGCTGGATTCACTCTTGATGTGGGTGGAGTCCCACCAACTTTCTCTGTGTAGAGAAAATTACCGTACTTGCCATGTCCCTGGAGTAATCCGTCAGAAATTTTAGCCCCATTGCTTCATGCACACAAGGTTTTTGAGGGCGACGCCGGTGATGTATCAGAATTGTAGCTCTTCAATGAATTCGCTGAGGTCTTTTGAGATGCAATCGCCTAAGACGACATTGATGGAGTTTCACTGGTACATGCACCGAGATGATGAGGTCGGGGTCCATGTAGGGGCTATTGTAAAGATTTAATTTGTTGGGGTATTAGCAGGTACTTGGTGCCCAGAAAGTCTAATAAATTTCAAAGATACCAGAGCTGTATGCTGAAGGCACTTACAGATCGGATAACCATTCTGAAAAAACAGGAACTGGAGGGAACCCCGCTACTTCTTCTATGTGCTTCCATCTCCCGAGGTTGAGGACACTTTTCTTCTCGGAGATCAGAGCTATGTTGACCAAGGGTCGCCTGGATCTCTCTGAGTTTGGTTACCTCTGCTCAAGGTTTCGAGTGTTGAGAATATAGCTTCGGTATACAGAAAACCATCCCCGTAACTCGAACTTACGGAATTGAATTGGCACGCCCGGAGGCGGCTAAATTAAACAAAATATATTGCTACACATACTAAAGCTTTTACTAATGTTACAAGCCTCCATCCTAAAATCTGCAAGATGCCTGCTCTGTATGTCAAATTGGTAATTCTGTTTAATAGGAGTCCGATAGCAGGTAAATTAACCAGAGAAATACCACCATTGATGGCCTTGAAGGTCATATCGGAGCGTGGAGACCTATTAGGTCTGGTGTAGTGAACCTCTTGAAATTCAACTGCTTTAAAGAGCATCAGGACGAGTAAGATCGATCAGATTGGCCTCGGCAATCCCCGACTCAGGCCTCCACATTCCATGCTTCCCGAGGCCGGTGTCCAAGGAAGGAGCTTGAATGGTGGATAAATGCGCGGCTTCAAATCTCCGGCTGAATCTCGTGAGGAGATGAATTTTTGATCCGGCTATAAAATGCCTTCGATGGTATTGAGTATTCAGGTTTCGGTCGATGGTTCAAACAAGATTTCTTCTCCTTCTGTTAGCACCTTTTCAAAGGGTAGAGATTATTGGTCTTACCCAGCAGAAAAGACCAGCAGGGTGGCAAATGGTCGATTAGTCAAAGACTGCGAGTTTTTGGAACCAATTCTAGTGTATTGCTAATAGCTTATTAGTACCTGTTTTACAAACTTTCGCTTTGGTACAACTTACTTGTGCTCTGCTCTCTGAGATGGTGTGCCACCAGGGCGGCAGAACACGTCTTGAGCGCTCATCCGAGCGATGAGGCTGGAGGATTATTGCCGTGAAATGTTGGGAAACGAGACTTTGAAATAACTTGAGGTTAGTGAATATTCCTTGTTCAGCGAGTGAGATTTGGATGAGGGTATCTTAGTGCAGCTACTTACACAACGACAGCAGGGCTGTGTAAAGGTAGTTGGGTTATAGACCTGTTATAGACCCCATGTTGTAGCTAAATATTGAGCCACAAGTAAGACGAATGCTTCTTCCCAATATAAGATGATATCATACGAGAGTGTCGGATTGAAAGTTGAATGTTGTGAAAGATGTGTGTTGTGATCCTTGGTTGCTTCAGAGGTTATCTAAGTCGTATTTATTGTCAATGTCACATTGCAGGTGCTCGCCGAAGCGGCTACGGGTAACTTTCTGCATTGTTATCTACTCTAATATACACTAACATATACATACAAAATCTTTCGCCAGGCTCGTCCGAGGCTCGCTTCATGTGCATGGACCAAAATCCAATACGAGATGGACCATGACCTGATCCTCCCCAGAAGAAATAGACAACCGGCTAAGATTTCTTCACACCTTCAAGGGTTCCTTCTGTCTTGATAGTGTAAGCTTTTGTGTTATATTCATCCTTCGAGTCGGCTTCTGCAACTTTGATAAGATACTGCAATCTTGACTCTGGAAAACGAATTAACTGCTTGCATGCATGGTGCATGTTCAAAGACAGAGAAAAGGGATTGAAGGCATGAAGAAGGGGTAAGCAAGGAATTTCAAAAATCACAAGACCAAGTGGAACCTCGTAGCTTTTATATCCAGTGTGACGCTAAACGAGCAAAATAGTAAAAATAGAAAAGGCCACCCATTCGATCATATAAGTGTCTCTTTAGCATGTATCTGCTTTTCCTTTCTTCTTATCGGCTGCGCTAAAGCTTGCGGATTATCGTAACTTAAGGCTGATCATGTTCTGGGCTTGTATGCGATAGTGACTGTGGCGGGACTCTTAATCACATTGAGTTTGCCATGCAGTGCTAGTCCCAAGTATAGCTGTGCATGATTCTTGTTAGCTTGTATTCACCACCACTGCATCAATTATTGAAAATTCGTAACGCAGATAGAAAATCACTTACATATCTGCCATCAAGTGATTAAGCCATCGTCATGGGGTTACGGTGCTCCCGGCAGTTTGGAAAGACCGTCCTACTCTTGACTATCATGTGCAATTACTGTCTGATACCAAAGCTGGTCATAATTGGTATATTCACCCGCTAGTCTCGTTAGTAACGATCATAAGCAAGCGACAGCAAGTGCATCTTGCAATTGCGTTTAATCTTGCGTAATTATCCTCCTCCCATGTCATAGCAGCACACCAGTTCCCGTGTGTTCTTCCTCTCACTTTGACAAGGTCCCAGTCATTCCTTTCAGGTTTGTAATTTGCATGACATATTCATTGCATCCCTAAGTTACATTTTCGGGGTCTCTCCTTGGTATTTACACCACCACCAGTCCCTTGGCGAGATCTGCGGTAAACTTGAGTTGGGTATATTTTATGGTAGGAGCAAGTGGCTGTGTTAGTTGCGGCATGTTGTTTATTTTTCACGCCTCTATGATTGAGCTTGTGACTTCTTTCCGCGAGCTGCTCAAAGAAGAGAAATGTTAGCAGTGAATCTTTCTCGGCTCAGAATTTAGGGTACTGGACACTTACCAATGCCAATGAAATGTTCTCTGGGCTCTGTGCCTAGCTACATTCGGTTGCGTTGAGATGATAGATAGCCTTCATCATGAGCCAAGCACAGAGCCCCTTATTTCTTATTATTTAACATCATCTGCGAAGAACGACTATAGTGATTAGCCAAAGTTGAAAAGTGTCAAGATCGTTTACCTTTAGTTCAGCAGTTTGCTTTGGACTCTGTGGCTGACAATCGACAAGTATATCCTCGAATAAATAGACCTCAATTTGCGTCAGCCACAAAGCCCCTGATTTTCTTGTTTTTTAACTTCATCTGCGAAGAGCGACGTTAGTAAAGTGTCAAAGTTGAGAAGTGTCAAAGTTGAGAAGTGTCAAAGTCGTTTACCTTTGGCTCATCGATTTGCTCTGGTATGCCGTATCTGCGGCTGGCTATGCCACTATGATCAGGCATACTCCAGATTATATCAGCCACAGAGCCCCTTTGATCTTCTTGTTATTCAATTTCATCTGTAAAAACTGTCAGTGAATGCAGATGCAGAAAGAACCCAGATATATATTACCTCTAGCTCAGCGATTTTCTCTGGGCTCCGCGGCTGACCATGATCGATCGTCTTTTAAGGCTTTGCAGGCCTCAGCATGGGCCAGCCGCAGAGCCCCTTTATTTTCTTGTTGTTCAACTTTATCTCTAATGGAAAATCTTCAGTAAATAGTGAAACAAGAGAATTGATGGGTTGCTTACTTTCAGTGTAGACAGTAGTGCGAACCAATTATTAAACTGTCAGTTTGAAGGGTTGGTTGTAATTTAACTGGCAGTTGGAATGATGCAAAGGAAGCCAACTATTGTGATTAGTTCAAGCTTCAAAACAGGAACACTGGATGGATCGAAGACTGCAAGTTGGAGATCGAGGTCACAAAGCGATCACTCTATCTCTCTTAATAAAAACGATGATGTAAGACTTACTTTGATTGATTTGCTTCTATTTGAGAAGATCAAAGGTGTTAGCTCAAGCTTGGTCGAGGATTCGGAATGGACTTGAAGGTAGATAAGACTTTATAACAAGTCATAAAAGAATATTCGATGTTTTAATTACTTAAATAAATAACAATCTTGTGATTTCAACTGATTTCGGCTTTGTGTTGGTGGAAGGATAAAGGTTGGTTGGTGGAACAAAAATTTGTAAGGTAACTTAAAGAAGGTAACTTAGTAATGGATGGGGGTATGATCTAGTAGGTAGCTTTGCCGACTAAGCAATCCAAACTATCACTACTGAACAGACCAAAAAAGTCCTGAGACAATCTGAAGTAATTGATTATTGTAGTTATCCTATCAATTTGATCTTGATATGCTCTCTTGATTTCCTCGAGAAAGAAGGAGGTCTGTACTCCCCCTTGTGAATAGCCGATCATGTGATTGTATCTTGACAACATTTTTTTTGGTGAAGCTTTTGATAAACTGCAGATGAATATTGTCTTAATTGATGGTAACCTTGGTTTATTTTTATTATAAAGATAGTAAACTGTCTAGAGTTGGTCAATAAAGTGACATATTGCACAAAAAACGTACGTTGGATTTCTAGGGTGTATTTCTATGGTGTATAGTACTATGATAGTGATATTTTTGTATTCTTTTAATGCCATGGTATGCCCGTAACAACTTGATATCCATCTATTACACCTAGAAGCCTTGATTCCATGATTACCAACGCCTTGTGTACCCATAAACATAACTCTGAGGTCCAATTTTTCATTCCCCAGACTCGAGATTTGTTCAACAATTTGATAATTATCCCAATCTTACCACTCTGATTTCAGGAAATCTTCGAGAACTATACTATTTCCTTGAGATACCATGTCTTCTCTTCGAGAAAATACCTCAGGCTGGGCTGTCCCTGCTTCAACCCATATCAATGCGGGTAGCTTGGCCGGCCATGGCAGAACTAGAGATCAAAGACAGAGAGGTGGAGCTCCATTCTGAGGGATTATACCTCGCAAGATATACTAAGGAGACATTCACGATGTCTAGCTGTTGAATTTATCCTATTTTCATCCGCAATCCCTCCTATAAGTATCCTATCTGCGAAGCCCTCGGCCATTACCTTCACCACCACCATCACTAGCTTTCATATTGACGAACTTTCTACCATCCTGAACAAGTAAATAGTGGTGATGTAGGAATTGTATACAAGTACTATTAGCTTATACTGGTGGTATTGTAGGATCCATGTGTTTTTCAATGGTGGTCCAGTTTGCATGGTAACTCTCCGATTTTCAAAACTCCCCCGTTAACAATCACTTCACTTCATCCTCCCCACAATCATCATATTCCCCTCATTATCACCGATTCACTTATCTAGTGACAGGAAATTCCTACATATGAAAATACGCCCACTATCCCACTATACAGCGTATCATCATAGAATAGCTGCTATACGCGCAAATAATTCACCCCTCACCAATGAATCTACAACCACAAGCATTACTTTCCTCCTTAAATTTTCCTTTTCATTCCAGAATTTGTTCTTCCACATCTGCCCAGAATCAAAAGAATCGATCAGCTAGAGGTTTGCACGAGCTCGCGTGCTTCCATGGGGACTGCATACTTTGGGTCAAACAAGACAATTTCTACCTATAGACTGATAAGCAATAAGGGAAGAAGGTGGTCTCGTTCAATATCGGGTTTTGTTCTCATCTGCTCTTCGCTTTATGGTTTTTTTCTGAGCTCCCACTATCGTCTGGTTGACTTGTCTATCGGATGATAGTAGCGCTCAATATAAGGAGAGACAATGAAGATGAAAGGTTGCTATTACCCGTTTGCAACTTTTTCTTTAGTTCAGTAAATGACAGTATAGAAACTAACAAAACATAGAAGATTGACAGCAGCTCAAGGATAGATGGATAGACAAATATTCAAATTAAAGCAACTCCACAACCTCCACACATATCTTTCCATGGTAGGCTAATCGTGTGGATCATAAGATGCAGGTCTCATGCTACAGCCCTCCTTTATCGCTGTGTTTTCGGTTCTGCTCCTGATATATTTAAGAAGGAGATGTGATTGATTGACTCTTTTAAATATATACCAACAAACGGATGATATGAAATGTTCGAATTGAAGTAACTCCACAATTTCTACACATATTCCTCGATAATAAATGAATTGATATGGAACATGAGATACAAATCTCATGCTACAGCCCGTATCAAATTTGAGGTTTTGATTCTCACTCATAACTTATTTAAGATGGAAATGTGATTAATTGACTCAACTATTTGCAGTACGAATATCAAAGACTAGGATATAAGCTTCGCGACACCAGTATAGCAAGGAAGTAAACACAAAGCATCCGAGTCCACCTCCTCTACATACTCTACTCCTAACGATCGAACTCCCCTCTTTGTAAATAATTGGGCTAGTGTCCTATTCGTATTACCCTTCTAACACATATTCGCAAAAACAAATAGAAAGATAATGGGAGTTGCTATACGACGATATTTACTAAGGGTAGTAATAAAATTATTATTTGACAACAATAATGAAGCGAGAAATCAAGGAGAGCACCAGAGATTAAAGATGGAATGAGACTAAACCCTTGCTAGTGCCCAACAAGTTTCCGCCGCTTCCTCCGCCGCGTCTTGCCCGATTTTCCGGCTGCCAATTTCTCTCTTTGATAATACCATGGCTTACATCAAGGAGCCCATTTATACTTGTGCTTGACGGGCAGATCTGATCTTGGTTCGATCCAAGCTAATGGCGTACTTTGTTTGAGCGAGGTCATTCCTAAGCAACGCACCGATCCAAACCGAACTCAGCGTACAGTATAAAAGCTACAAAGCGCAAATTCAAAATGGCCAGAAACCTAGAAAGACTATTCGCTCAATGAAGCTTGAGGAACTCCTTTGAAATTAAACCTAAACGGTTTGATAAATCTGTGAGATCCCATATTGTAAGACTTACATCTCTTCCAATTCTTCACACGGTGGTATTCATCCCATGCGTCCCAAGCGTCTCATACGTCTTACACATCGTCATCGAAGCAGGTCACTACATACCGAAATCCCCATCATTTTCGCTGTCACTACTAGCCCAACTCACACTTCCACCATTCACGGTGAACAGTTAGCCCCAAACTTAAATTCTCAACACTCTTCCTTCAAATTCGAGCCACCATCACACCCATACCAATCCCCCAAATCTGCAAATATTCTTCTTAAGTCGGTTCACATCTCCACATAGCATCCGCCCTGCTACTCTTTTTCCTTGCTGATTTGCTCCGTGTTTGAACATCCCTGTAACGGTCCTCCCATATTATATAGTCCTTTTACACCATGCCTCTCCAGATATTATGACATAATATGACATAAAAATGAATGTTCCAATTCACCATCTCGCCATAAGTACTTACAAATTAAACATTCTAGCCTGGCACATTCTTTAGATGCTTGATTAACTCCCGCTTTACTGGTCTGATTGATTTCTTCAACTAGAATATAGTGTCTTGATCATGAGACAACCGGTCTTGCCATAGAGCATATGAATACCTAACTTGAAGAAAGAAACTACTCGTAGATTCGTAAGCGAGGTAATGAATTGCTGAGGGATTAAAACCCCTCTACATTCAGTATTTCGAATGTGTTGATGAGTAAGTCCTTACAAAATCCTTGAAATGTGTGAGGGGATTTGGGTCTTGAAGTTGTGCATATAGCTGTGTAGTTTATGGGCTAGAATTCTGGGGTTTTGATTCTGATATTCGTTAGATAGGGGTATGCTGTGTCGTAATGGGATGGGGTTGAAAGGGATAGGATGGTAAATAGTGAAGACAGAAAAGGAATACCAGATGATACGATGCCGAGTTTCAGATAAGAGACGAGCTAAACTAGCGAGTAGACTTAACACGTACAGCTAGTATAGTACCAGAGAAAGAATGCGAACGCTCTCGTGAACAAGTCACCAAACCCTCCAAGATATCAATGACAACTATTTTCATATAAATTATAATCCAAAGACCAAGGTCCCAACTCCTCAAACAATACTCGAGTAGTGAATACAATACAATCAAGGCAACCAAATTCTCTTCAACCAAACTCATACGCAGCCACAGTGATGACACAGTAGCCAGTAGCCCCCAGCCCATACATACATTCACCCCCCCCCCCCCCCCCCCCAAGAACTCAACAATCTTCAATATAAAGATCCCAGCGAAACCCAGTATCGATCTTGTTACCTGTACCCCATGGATAGATGTAAAGATCAAAGAATCGAGATACGGATCGCGGTCTGGATTTTGCCGACGAGTGCTTTTTGGAATTTGCGTTCTTGATATCGTTATTGAGATATTGTCCGGAGTAGTTTTATATTTGCCGAATATCTCGGTTTAGAGATTTGCTATCAGTTACACATAAGATATTTCTTGCTGTTTATAATTTAATATAGTATTTTTGCTATTAGTGACCAAATCTATAATCAATATTTTCTGTTTGTCGAATTCCGTTGTAAGTAAGTAGGTAAGTGAATATCACCCACCAATTACAAATGTAATATACAGACGAGAATATTTCTTTGCGTGATAATAGACTCAAGGCTGAGTCGAGCTCTAAGCTATTACTTCGGTAACCACTCGTTCGGTCGATTGGTATTTATGATATCGATATTGGCTTTAGCTACTTCCACACGTGTACGCATTTTTCAAGGAGGAATTTCCTCGTGGATTCGATTATAATTCGCTGGTTAATTTCGATATCAGATCAGATCGTGAATAAAGCTAGTAGAATCTAGAATCTAGAATCTAGGTTAATGAAGAGAGACACCAGCGAGCTGCTAGCTATACGGACAAGTAAGAATTCACTATATTCAAATCTAAATCTAAATCCAAAACAAAAAGGTGAGAAACCCCTCGAATACATAAACCTCAAGCTTCGAGCGAAAATCTCATGATCTATTCCAATGCTTCGAGTAAATACCACTGGGTTTCAAGAGCTCGACAGGTGTATACCTCATTTTGTATTTATTTGACTTGATTCCTATCTTGTTCTTGTGTTACTGTTATATTTATTGCAGCTTGGAGGATACTCGAGTAGTTAGATCTTAAGTATGGTATCTATAAGAACTATCTTACCGATGGTAGTAAGAATATATGGATTCTGACGATGAGATGAAAGGAGATGAGATGGGTTTGAAAGTGTGGTACTATTGTGTTGTCGATTATTTCATTCATTAGTTTAATATAACATAAATATAAATATAAATACAAATACAAATATAATATTTGTATGTTCTGTTTAATTATTTAATCAAAATCATTCTAAAGAAATCTTGTTTAAAACAAAGGATATTTTTATTAATTGTAATATATATTTTATTTGTTCGATATGATAATCCCTTCTCCAACCAAGTCTGCTATCCAAGTATCTCGGGACTCGAGACTAGAGATCGAAAACTCGATTCCATGCAATTAACTGATTGCATAAAAAGAAATCATCCGAAGGAGTTAGATGAGCAAATATGCCTGTCTCGACATGATTGATCGTCCCCTTTCCACAGTGCTGTCAATACCTAATAACCGATATTCAGCAGTGTATTCCCAATCATCCCGACGGACCAGCCTTCAGCATGTTCTATTCCATCGTTTCCGACAAGTGAGAACGACTATGATATTGCAAGATGATTGCATTCGCGCATCTAATATAATAATGTTATAACAGAGTGACAAAGATAGGAAACTCTCAATACTCATATTCACCACTAGCATAAGCGGGGCAAAAGGTTACTAACCAAACCTGTTTGCTCCTTTCTCTTCCTCTCTTCTCCATAAGGATTCAGGAAGAAGCGAAGCTTGGGGCACTAGCCTAGTACATACTAGTATAGCAGCAAGCAGATGTGTCAATCTTTCATTTCGCATTTATAAAGTCCTTAGAACATGGAAATACTTGTTGAATAGAGACGGTCGAAAAGAACAGAAAGCGGTCTTACAATATTGCAAGGGAAATGGAAGTTTGGCGTGGGTCACATTGATGACATGAGTTGAGAATGCTTATATTTAGGTTATAGAGCAAGTTTGGGGGGAAGAGGGGGTCGATGTTGGGAATAGAGGATAAGGTCGGGATTGAAATTGGAATTGGATGAGATGGGATGGGATGATTGTGGAGGTATCGGATGAGTGTGCTGTTTTGGATAATGGATTGGGATGGGATCAGGAGATAGGAGAAGAGACTAGAGTAATAGATGGAAGAAAGAGTAAATTCACAACCAAAGAGATAAGAAACGTGTGCACTAACATCACTGAACTTTCCTCGGCGGTAAAGAATAGAGGATTCGGTCTCTGTGTATATTTGAGGGCCTCTTGCCTGCTAAACAGAGAGTGTGGGCAGCAAAGGCGACAAGACCATCCTTGTAATGTGGTGGAACATGCATGAGGGCGGTCTCTTGATTGTCGCGTGATTTCCCTGCTCTAGATTTTGTATGATATGGATAACTTATAGCAATGGCAGTGGCAGTGAAAATACTTATTTTCATCATTTTACAATCCCATCACCGTTGTCATCTAATGTGCCTCCTTGTGTACCAGAATGTATTCTCCAAAGTTGTCCAACAGAACCTCACACGTCCGAAATTTTCGAGGCTGCAAGAATATTGGCATTCAATATATAATTTGGTTGAAAGAAACCTTTTCCAGAAGGATAGTGATTCTCTTGTTCGAGACACCAGACAAAACTTTAAATAAAGCCAGGAACATCCGAGAGGTAGAATGTTTGAAAGATTATCATTCACTACAGTTTCCATCAAGTCCCTTTCAAACCATTCGATAGAGTTTGAGATCTAACAGCCTTTTGCTGTGCCTTTTCAGTATTCAAACCCCATCCCCTCAAGAACGCCAATCTCATAGCCGCCCCAATATACACAAACCCTACATTTCCCCAAGCCATCTTATTCCACACCATGACATTCCAGTATATCTCCCAGCCCAATCCCCTCACACTATACAAATGACCCAGATCCGCCAGCAGCAAACCGAACAGAACAGTTTTCCAAACCCGCAGATCCGATGTGGCGCGCAGCACCAAAGCTTCGTTGATGGCGAAGAGTAAATAGAGGTTTGCGAGCTGGGTCAGCACAATGTTGGTGGAGAGAGGAATGCTGGTTTCGAGAGATGGGGAGGAGGAAAGGTCGGTTAATTGCAGATAGGTCAGGGGGCGGAAATAGGCGTAGTAGGCGCCGAGGAGGGCGGAGATAGGTTCAATGACTAGGAAAAACCAGCTATAAGCCATCGGTAGTCGGAAATCTGGTGAGACCATTTTAGGTTTGAGGGATTGAAGGCTGAGTTTCTGGGGAAGCTTGTATCGTGCCGAGGAGTGCGGAATGAAGGTTTAGATGGTGGTTATTAGAGTTGTAGCTGACTCTTGCGTTTGTGAATATCAATTTGCCGAATTACCTAAATACCTAAACCTAAATACGACCCGCCCCACGGGTAAATTTTTAGGAAATGTTGATACACTAACATTGAGATTTTGGTCCGGGGATCAGCATCCAGGTACCTGGTACAGACAGATACCGGTATAATATACTATCTAAACTCGAGTAACTGAGATTAGATCAAGTCAAATTTGGTGTAATAGTTTCTATTGCTTAAATAGAAATACAGAATTTGACTTTTCGGTCTAATTAACAGCTAGACCAAATACTCGTATAACTGGATCTGTTCTTAATTACTTGAGTTTTAGACAGTATCGATATATATAGGTGTATACACGAACTAATATACAAATATACTATTGAATTTTATAAATTCCAATTCTAATATTCGAAACAATTAGAGGCGTTTCTTAATAATCATAGCTTTTCTACACTATAATAATATTGATTATAGAATTATATCAATAATAAAGTAATAAAGAACTCTTCTATTTCAGATACAAATATTAGGAGCTTAGAGATAAATATAAACTTTCTTTGTTCACCTCTATCTCTTCTGCATCGCCTCTTTTTGATGGCGGTTGATATGAAAAAGATCTACTCGAGTAACATCTAACGAGCAAACGGCAAATCCGAGAGTTTAAAAGTAACTGTAATACAGATCACAAAGCGAAATGCCTTTCCTCTTTCCTCTCCCCTGATTAGGTTTATCCCTGCCTTACAAAATTCCAAATTCCCTTATCCGATATCCGATGGTGAATATGATTATTATTTTTAATGAGAAAGGATTCCTTCTTTATATCACCGCCATCTTCTATTTCTTCATCTTCCTCGAACCTTCCCTTCAAAACATCAACCTTCCTTTGATTTCATGATTTCTTGATTGACTGAAGTATTTGTTAATTTTTTTTCTCTTCTTTCTTCTTTACCCTCTTGTTGAATTCACCACAGTGACCACACACATAGGAACTCTCATTCATCACACCGCCCCCATTGTTTGCCCGGTATTATTTTCCCCGGATAAACAACTTCATCCTGCAGGAACCATATTTTTCGTCCAATTAATCGAAGACTGACTTAAAAGACGGTTTATCGACCTGCCAATTTCTTAGGAGTAAGTAAATATACCAGAATTGCTTGTATCAGCAGCGACAACAATGACTCGAGTTTTCCCAAAAAACGAATGCGCACCTTCTCAAGGGGCGCGAGACACAATCAGTGACCCTTATTCGGATTGGAATGCCTCTAGCAGTGCTCCTGCTCCCTCTCATTCGATTCGCAATACTCCCGGCAGTGTTCCTTTTCATCCGATATGGAATCTCCCCGAGGAATCTACATCTGACAGATCTACACCCAAGCCGATCCCTCCGCCAATTCGCAGAATGGGACTTGCGTCTGTTCCTATCGAAACGGATCTCTCAGAGAGGATGTCAGATTTGTCAGTCGGTGGAATTCCGGAAGAGCCCTTAGATGCGAGGCGGGCGAGTGGCATAAGGGGTCTAATTAGACGCGCCTCGGTATCGATAAAGAATAGAAAGCGGAGGCATTCGCATACTACCGAAGAGCGACCATCATCTTCCTCATCCCCATGGCACAGATTACGACAAGCTACAAGTTTTAACAGAAATTCGAGGTTGTTATCGCCTCATGGTGATGGTCCTGTGGATTCCTGTTCAGAATTAACATCACCGATACCTGGATATGGCGGGGCACCGCCGATCATACCGACTGGTACGGGTGGCGCCGCAAGAGCTACGGCAGCTGCGCAAAATCTCTTCAAGAACCGACAATTTTTAGCATCAGAAGATACACAGCAGAATGATCGGGAAAGTGCTATTGGCATAGCGATGACTACGAATATTGAATCGATGCAAGCCTTAGATGCGTCAATTAGCAGGGTAGATTTCGTACGAGTCCTCCCGCTGGAACTTTCTATTCAAGTCTTAGCGTATCTGGATTATCGCTCTCTCCTCAATGTCGAATTGGTTTGTCGCAAATGGGCATCTACGGCTGGGTCACAACATGTTTGGCGTGAGGCTTTCTTAAGACAGAAATCTCGGGGTTATGCTATGAGCGGGCCAGTTGCGCCAGGAGCAGGACTTGGCGTTCCGACATTAAACCCCGACACGGATTGGAAAGACGTATATCGCATCAAACAAATATTGGAGAAGAGGTGGAGTAGGGGGATGGCAACGACAACATACCTCATGGGGCATTTGGATAGCATATATTGCTTACAATTCGATGAGTAAGTTATTACTGCAGATTATGCACACTACGACAATCACTAACATCGTTCATAGGTCCAAAATTATTACGGGTTCTCGAGACAGGACGATTCGAGTGTGGGATTTGAAAACTTATACTTGTACCTTGGTTATTGGGCCTCCAGGAGTTGTGAACGATTCCTCTACCATGACTGCTAGTGATGGTACTCTTCAGCACCATGCGACCGGTCCCAATCAAAAACGATATGCCCAGACTAAACCACCAATGGTCTCGTTCCCAGTTCATCATGACGCATCGATTTTGTGTCTTCAGTACGACGATGAAATCCTTGTAACTGGTTCATCAGACAGCACATGTATCGTGTATGACATCAAGAAAGGATATAAGCCAATGATGCGTCTACGTCATCATACCGCGGCTGTACTTGATGTTGCGTTCGATGATCGATATATCGTTACATGCTCGAAGGATGTTACTATCTGTATCTGGGATCGTCGCTCGGGGGAGTTGATTAAGCAACTTCGTGGACATTCAGGACCAGTCAATGCAGTACAAATGAGGGGAAATACCATCGTTAGCTGCAGTGGAGACTTCCGAGTCAAGTTATGGAACATTGACACGGGCAAGAATATTCGAGAATTTTCCGGTCATACCAAGGGTTTGGCCTGTAGTCAATTTTCCGAGGACTCAAAATACATTGCTTCGGCTGGTAACGACAAAGTCATCCGCATTTGGGATGCTAATACGGGAGAATGTTTAAAGAAAATTCCGGCTCATGACAATTTGGTTAGATCTTTACATATAGATTCGGCTAGTGGAAGATTGATTTCAGGCAGCTATGATCAAGATATCAAAGTCTGGGATATGGAATCTGGACGATTACTTCTGGATTTCCCAAAGTGGCACGCTAGTTGGGTTTTGGGGGCCAAGAGTGATTATAGGAGGCTTATCAGCACGGGACAGGATCCGAAGATTCTTGTCATGGACTTTGGGCAAGATATCAAGGGGATTGAGAAGTTAGAGAGTATTACAAGGGGTGGGAGAAGTGGGAGGGGAAGGAATTGGGAATTATAGAGAGTGGTAGCGGGGGCATTTGATTTTGGGATTTTGGAATGTTGGAACTTTAAAAGAAATTTTGGGAGTGGAAAGTTTATTACACGACAAGCTTGATAATTTATAAAGAGAAAGAGACCAAAGAAGAAAGAGAAAGGAATGGATTTGGACTTGGAGTTGAATAGATGATATTATAAGAGGGAGTGATGGATGGATTGGGATTGGGATTGGGATTGGGTGGGAACGGAACGGAATGGAATGTTTTTAATGAAGGTTTATGTATGGGTATGATATGGGCATAGGGCATTCGATTGGGGACCGGTATTTATGGGATTGGACGTTCATTTGGTTGGGACGCATTAGATGAGATGAGATGAGACGATATCGATTTTTGTGCATACATTTCGAGTATTACTCGAGTAGATATTAGGTGTTAGGTAGATACTGCTCTTGAGTGGAATTAGAGTTGAAGTTGAATGTATCATGTATGAAGGAAGCTATAAAATTGATTGGTATTCTATTTCGTGTTATATATATGCAATTACTCGTACTGTGTGAGTAGATGGAGTTTGATTGTGTTGTTTGTGATAGGACTTCAAAATTGTACCCCACATTCTTTTCTACCTCGCATTGATTAATTTGATTGGCTAAATCACCAAAAATAACCC
>KI628764.1:22164-56076 GCA_000503235.1 Sclerotinia borealis F-4128
CGCACAATTTCCAAAATCCCTCCATCTTAATCTTGGTCAAAAGTTTCGATTTCTCTCTCCATTCCCATCACGACAATCGACAACCTCAGCAATCATGTCTGCCCTTAACAAGATCGTGGCCACCAGCCCTGCGCACGCAAACCCATCTGAGCTTGAGACCAGCATCGCTGGTGCTCTTTATGACCTCGAGTCCAACACCCCGGATTTGAAGGCAGCTTTGAGACCTCTTCAATTCTCTTCCGCCAAGGAGGTAAGATTATTTTTCTTCCGATCTAAATTAATATGCAAATGATTCCTGTTGCAAACGCAAGTAAAATCTGCGCGAGCACAGTAACATATTGCGTAAATACAGAAATGGAATGCAGCTATTATCGACATCCGATGTTTTTGCGATTGACGTCGACATTTCGATTTCATTTCGTATATCGTATACAAGAGGACATTTCATCATCGAATATTGGATATCGGTATCACTTTTCTTGGAAAGTTTCGAAATATAAACAGACAATGGAAAAGGATACTTTTGGTCAATTAGGAAGATGAAATGGAATTGATGAAGATACATTATACAATGAGAGTGGGGATGTCGGCGTTGATGGTGGAATCGAACGGGCTGCGGACCATGTCTTTTCGACTGGAGATCGCATGCTGACTTTGATCAAATTTTAGATTGAAGTTGGCCACGGCAAGAAGGCTATTGCCATCTTTGTCCCCGTTCCTTCCCTTCAAGCTTTCCACAAGGTTCAACAACGGTATGTATTTTATTCCTTGCATGGTGTTTATAATTACTAACAGATGAAATAGTCTTACTCGTGAACTCGAGAAGAAGTTCTCTGACCGTCACGTCTTGATCCTCGCTAGTCGTCGTATCCTTCCCCGCCCAAAGAGATCCAACCGTTCCCGAACATCCCTCACTCAAAAGCGTCCTCGTTCAAGAACTTTGACTGCTGTCCACGATGCTATCCTCACCGATATCGTCTTCCCAGTTGAGATTGTCGGAAAGCGTCTCCGTACCAAGGAGGATGGAAGCAAGGTCTTGAAGGTCATTCTCGATGAGAAGGAGAAGGGAGGTGTTGATCACAGACTTGATACCTACTCTGATGTTTACAAGAAGTTGACTGGTCGTGGTGTCGTCTTCGAGTTCCCACAAGGAAGCTCTGCTGAGTACTAGATTATTCAAGCTTTGTGAAATGGGATCTGGAGGGTTTCAAACATGGAAGGCGCAATAGATAGGCTTTATGAATGAATATCAAAAGCGTTTTGTGTCATACTGATATACCAATTTGTTTATTTTCAATGGAGTTCATGGAAATATAGAACTTTATTGTTAACGTGATTGATTTTCTTTTGAATTAGTGTGTTCCATGATCTTATTTTCGAATTGACTTTACGAGTAACATGGCCTTCAATTATCTCACTTCCCATGGCTCCTATCTCTACTCAACATTACCAGCCAGTCAAGTCAAAGCTATGATGATAAGTTCTCCACCCATCTCATTCCTGTCCTCCCCATCTTCCCCCCTTAGCATCAATACTGTATTCAACATACTCAAACTCAATCATATCATTCTAAGGTTTCCTCATCTCAAAAAGACTCGGACAGCAAACTACTACAAACAAGCATCTATACAAAGGGCTAATCTAATCGAATATATATTGCTAGTAATATACTCCAGTACTAAGTAGAATTATTATTCTTATTTTTGTAGTTGTAGTATAGACTTGGATTATTATAATACAATAGTCTATCTACTTGCTGCGAATCGAGTATTTCAAGTTATAAAGAATCGCTATACCGTGACTATATTATCGTTTTGAGCAACGATTTATAATACTAGTAGACTGAGAAAGAATAAATAGATAGATAGTCTTTGATTATATCGTTTCCTATACTATACATACTCGAGTAGTGAGTAAGTACTTAGTTAGGTTTATCTAATATAATATAATTAATTAAAGTCAAAGTCAAAGCCAACTAAAATATCCTCCTATCTTATCCTATCCTATCCCATCTCATTCCCTCGTTACTAAAAAGTCAAAGTCAACTAAAATAATCTCCTACCGGTATTCCATCCCATTCTCATCCCATTCCCCTTCTCCTCATTCTCCTCATCCTCCTCTTTTATATAAAAATCAGTATTCAATAAATATTCGTAATATATAATATACACAAACTTTCAAATATCAAACAGAATATCCTACTCCTTCTTATTCATATACATATCTCTCCTCTATCTATTTCATACAGTAAGTATAAGTATAAGCATGAGTATAAGCAAGTAAGTAAATAAGAACAAAATAAATAAATAAATAAACAAAAGTCTTGATTAGATACTTGAGTAAAGAAGAAGGAAGGAAGGAAGAAGGAAGTTTCAAGGAAGTTCAAGTTATTTTGTTGATTTGGAAAAGAAGAAGAAGAAGACTCGAAAAAGAAGATTTAGATACTCTCTGCAGCTCTCTCTATTTGCTAGTATAGTACTAAATAAATAGTATGTAGGATCAAATCAAATCACTACCTATCACATCACCTCGACTCAACTCACATCACATCACCCATCCCATCACCCATATCAACTCAACTTATCTCATCACCTATCTCACATCATCTCAGCCCCTCTCATCTCATATCACATCACCCATCACAACACCTCAGTCAACTCACCCCATCAAAAATCACATCAGTCATCTCAGCACCTTTCTTTCCCTTTCAAGTTCCCCCCACAAAAATGCAAAAATTGCAAAAATTTAAACAAGTAGTCTATTTTGTGAAACCTCTCTCCTAATTCCAACCTTTATCCTAATTCAATCGGATTCCCTATACCAATAGAATATCCATATCCATATCCATCCCTTTTATAATTGGATGATTTACTTGCTTCCTTCTTTCCAACCTCGTTTCCAACCTCCCCCACAACTCAATTCACACCCCCCTCTCCCTCTCCCCCCTTCCCCCAAATCTCCTTCTTCCTTCTTCCTCCTTCCACCAGAACATTAAAAGCTCGTAAGCAAAAAAAAGAAAAAAAAAGAAAAAAAAAAGGAAATAGATTTCAATTCGACGCCCCTAGAACAAGAATTCTCTTACCCCTCCCCCCTCCCCACATATCTTCTTTCACTCCTATCCATATCCCTATCCCTATCCCTAGTATATCCATCCATCCCTTAAGTATCTCTCAAGTATATCCCTATCCCCCAATCCATTCAACCATCCAATCCCGTCCATACATATCCATATAAAATGCCATGCAGTGATTATCCTAAAGATCCCTAAAAACATGCCATACCATGCCATCCAAAAAGACTCCAAAATCGCTTTCATAGAATACGAATGAATACGAACGCCCGAGCTGTCCTCAGCCCAATTGCATTGCGCTACTCTACAGACCACCCACGATATCACGCACCCCCTTAATCACCATCGCCTCCCCCTCAACCATAGCCCACCCCACTCCTAACGAATATAAATATCTCCCCCTTCCCCCTCCACCCATTTCCTCCAAGCAACCTCGTACGCACCCTCCAAATCCCTCACCCACCTCCTCGTATCAAAAAGTGCACAATCATAACGACTTTCATACAGCAATCTCCTAAGATCACCCAATCTTCCCCTGCCAATACCATATCCCTTATTTGTATCATAATAAAAGTTTCGTGCCAGTCTTATTGCGAATTCTTCATACTGTTCCTCATCCCTTGCGATAAGTTCCGCGGCAGCTCTGTTGCCCTCTTCGCTTCGGGGGAGGGCACCTTTCAGAATCGATGCTGCCATGCGTGAACACATTTTGTATTTATAGCGTGGGAGGGTCAGTAATGGGGTGCTGGACCAGAGGACGTCTGCAGCTGTTGTATGGGCGTTACATTCTGGGGTATCGAGAAAGAGATCGCAAACTCGTGCGCGGGAAATATGTTGATGTTTGGGAGCTACATCTGTAAACCAGATTCGTGATGCAACACCTTCTCCTGCCCAATCTCGTGCTGTGGCTTTTAGGTTACTTTCGCCGAGATCAGGAAAGCGCAAAAGCCAAAGAATCGCTTTTGGAACTTTGTCCAGGATTCTTAGCCAAGTACGGAAAGTAGTCGGTTCAATCTAAGAATAGTCAGCACATGGTCTAAGAAACGGATGGTAAAGAGTTATCAATGACATACCTTGTAAAGTTGATTGAAGTTCCCAAGGATGATAGCATCATCAGACAAACTTGGAAAGAGTTGCTTTCTCATCTGCCATCGAGTAGTCTGCTCTACTTCCCATGATACTTGTCGATCTCTTGGTTCCGATTGAGCATGATCACAACAGAAGAATGTATCCCGACAGAATATAATATTCTCCGAATATACCCAACGATCCTCACTGATAGACAATTCATCCTCTACTTGATCTTCTAGGTCCAGATTTCGTCTCCAAGGACGTAGTGTCTCGGGTGGAATTGCGGTCTCGTCTGCCAAGAGATAGTCGCACCATTCGGCTCCTAGAGTTCCAGCAAAGCCCATAAAGGACATCTGAATAGGAGCTGGACGAGCAGCAAATACTTCATTACGAGCACCTCGAGTATATCCATTGAGATTCACGAGAATATGAATATTATCCTGAACGATTTGGTTCACTAAGCGGTCGGCAGGCCATGAACTGACATCACGAAAGACTGGAGCCTCACGTTCAATTTGCTCTCTATGAATAGAGTGATCACTAGCAGTCGTCGCATAACAGAACGCTTTTGCTCGCGAAGGATTGTGAAATCCAAAGACGGATTGCATCCTAAGATATTATTAGCATATTAACACAAAAGGAGGGCAAACACTTACAGATGTGCCAAGGGATGATTATTAAAATCAGAAGAAACATATCCAATGTTGAGATGAGGTCTCGGGGGAGAAGGGGGTTGAAATACGGAGCCCAGCATCCAAGGAGATCGCAAAGTAGAATATGAGATCCTAAGGGCGTTTCGTTGAGAGATTAGACGTATGTCTTTTGCAGATAATGGGCAGGTGAAAGTGTGAAACGGTAAGACGGTAGGTGCTGAGGGTACTGGTAGGTTGCTTGGGAATCGAGGGCGAGGATAAAAGCTGGCAGGATGTTCCTTTTTCTTGACATGTCTGTCATGATACCATCGGTGCGTGGCCCGTTTTGCGGCACGTTCCACCAAGCGTACAATTCGTGCCCCCTCCCAGCGATGTCCAGCCCAAGCGCCAACGGCAGTCTGAATACTGTTTCTTTTCTCGTGGGGCCACTCACCACCACAATCAGCAGCCTCAAGCTGCCGCAGGAAATGGACAAGCGATTGACCTTGTAAAGTTCCTCGACCCCAAGTCGATCCTTCCCTCAATTGCTTGGCAACAATATCAACAACTCGTTTCATCAGTCCTCCGCCATGTTTGTTTGGGTTTGCTTCTGATATCATTCCGTCATCGTCAACATGCCATTGATCTCGTTTACCACCATCAAGTATAACCCCTCCTCGTCCTTTCCAATCACAGACTGAATTTAAAGCATTGGAGAGACCGCAAACTGCTTCCGCAAAATCCGGACTTGCCTTCACTGCTCTTTTGTAGAACTCAATTGCATCACTTGTACGTCCTTGGTCTTTGACGGCGTTTGCTAAATTTGCCAAAGCAATGTCAAAAGTCCCATCGCATTGTACTGCTTTCTCGTACATTTTTATCGCAGCAGGAAGTTGGCCGATGTCCTTGAGTAGACTCCCTAAATTGGTGTAAAGATGTGCGTGTCTTGAATCCAAAAGCAGTCCATAATTATAGTAAGCAAGTGCCAGAGCAACACCACTGCCGGCAACGACTCCAGGTATGGCAGTAAGAGTCGTGGGATCTCGAGACGGGATGGGACGATGAGCAGCCGGCTGTTGTACGCTTGCAAGGAGAATACCAACGTTATTGGCTGTTGATGGGCTAGGTTGCAGGGACAAAGATAGATAATACAATGCGAGGATATCTCCAACACCCGTAGGCATCCTGGGAATTCGTTGAGGTGTACTGTTAGACATGCCATCTTGAAAGATTTTGGCCAAGGATAAAAGAGAATTACTGGTAGTAGATATGGCAGCCTTTTGAGCCAAACCGTGAGGAACATATTGAAGACCAGGAAGCTCGCCGTTCCTAGCAAATACCAAATTCTTCGACTCTAAAGCTTTATCGGGAGGTAAGAGCAAGGGCAACGAAGCCGGCGTCGAAGTGTGGAGAGAGGCGTGCTCAGTGCGCATTCCCGGGAAACAATTCAGGGACAAGCTATGGATTATCCTGCGAATAAGTCCTTGTATTCCGCCTACCCCTTTGCCTGCACTTATGACAACGGCATCCTCAAATGCTTTAGATGCCGCACTAACATCACCAAGAGCGTACAACATATTGCCTTTAGCATGTATAAGAGCCAAAATTCGGCCATTCTCCGACCCGGGTATTGCGAAGCCACTTGAACCAAAACCGATCCGGTCAGGACCATCTTCAAGCCTATCACTGAGTATCGAAGGAGGGTCCCTATCATCGTAGTCTCCAATCGTATCAGATGTTGCCCTTGCGAAATCATGAAATTCTCGATCGGCGTTACTCGATGTCTCGCTATAATGATCATGGTGATCATCGGTTTTTGGAATCCGTAAAGAGCGTTCCACAAACTCAATGATAGCAACTGCTTCCTTGCCTCGGTGATCACCACAGAGAAGACCGATCAGATGCTCAACAGCCTCGAAGTAATTTGGTCGAAGGTTGACAGATTTTCGCCAATTTGCCTCTGCCTCACCACGTCTCTGCAAGCACAAAAGTGTAGCTGCCAGATTTGAAATTGCCTCCACATGCCTAGCATCACGATTAGTTCATGTGTCACAGTAACGGGGATATACAACATACCTTGGATCTATAGCGATTATTTTCTCATACCAGTCCCGCGCTCTATTGTAATCCTCTAATCCATATGCAAGACATCCTCCCAGTAACATCCCATCAACCCAGGTCCAATTGCTTTCCTCGCAAAGACTTGTGAGAAGATCCAGTGCGTCCTGGGCATTAGCTGGGGGGGGTGCTGAGCTGTGCTGCGAGGGTTCGAAAGAAGGCACATAATGTGGGACCCCTGTCACTGGATTCATAGACCGCGAGTATCTCCCCTCCGACGATTCCGGGAAGCCATAAGAAGCACGGTGGCTGAGACTCGGACGATGAGCCCTTGAAGATGTATCGTTTTGAGTGTTTCCCGGGGAAGAAAAATTTGAGCTCGGCTGCCTCGGTGGTTTTGGATAAATAACACTTTTGGCATAAGGTTTGGAGCCATTTGATAGTCGATTTTGTCGATTCTCCTTTTTCGTTTGATGTAAATAAGCTAACAGATCTACATAGATAGTATGCGCCCATGAGAGTGTCTTTTCCTTGAATTGAGCATTGCCAGCCCTGCTCAGCGGTTGAATCGGAGGGCACGAAGCATCAGTGAAAACTGCACTGCTGCTCCCACCAATTTGATACAAGTTTTGTTGCATAGAATCATATGACTGAGAATGATCATCCATCCGCATAAATGATGCGTCCCTTTGCAATGGTGGGTTAATGTTGTTGAATTCGGATTGGCGTAAAAGTTGCGGCCCTCCATAATATTCCAATCCATGGTTTACTTGCTGGAAATCATATCCTCCGAAAATGTGATCTCTATAAGCAGCAGGTCGATACGGAGTGTAACTTCCATCTGGCCAATACGGTCCGTATAAGCCCCCATCATTTGAAGCAGTAGGCCCAGGGCCAGGCTGGTACGCTGGCTGTCGTGCAGTTGGAACTGAGAATCCATTTGACGAGAAGTATGAGGGGACTTGGTGCATAGGTGATACATGACCCGGGGAACTATAAAAATTATTTTGAAGAGGGGTAAACGTTGTCCAATTCTGCGGCGATGAATTATTTACTCGCTGATCAAGATTATTGAAATTATTGGGCGCATTGAAGTTCCAACCAGTACCTGCCATACCATTCGACCCATCTGAAAAATTTGAACCTCCCGAGGCATCAAGTACAACGTGCTTCAAAGCAGGTGCCTTGCTAGACCACTGCACAGGAGTTCCATCATACCCCGCGGCTAGTGTACCATTTGGTGTTTTCCGCCTCAGCATATGCTGATCACCAAAGTCTTGATCTGATATACTGCGACCGACCAACACAGGCTTCTGATATTCATTGCTATCGACTGGGTATGCGCGATGGGGAGGGGCGAGATTGGACGAGGAGCTGAGATTTCTAGAGCTTCGATATGGTAGCGGCGCAGGTCGATCTGCTCTTCCAGTCTGAGGGAAAGGTTCGAATGAAGGATTTCCATATCCCGGCATGGCGCCTAACTGCTGTGAAGGATAATGTCGAGCAACTTGAGGATTCATATTTCATTACTTTGCGAATTTAGTATTCCGAAAATAGTAGATGGGTATATAATGCAAAAGAATGGGTCATAAAATGAAGCAGGTCGTTGATTCATTAATACCAAGGTGTGCCAATGCCTGCACGAAGGAGGGGAATTGTTTCTCTTTTGCTCATCTCTGCTCGTAATATGCAGCAGCCCGAGGGCGGTCGTCTCGACGTCGCGGCAGTACCGGTGTTCTTATGGAGCCTCCTCGAAGAATCGAAGTGATAAATTTTATTGATGAGAAGCCTCTGAACCTCTGAGGGTCCTGCAAAACGGTCGAAGTGGAGTTTCCTGCGTAGTGGTGGATTCAAGTGGTGCAGTGCAAATGATGCATTGCAAGGCTTATCGTAACCAAAACCAAAATCTATTCCACCTTTCCAAATGATAATACGAAGACCGAATACCGTATAAGACAGGACCGGGAAGGGAAGGGAGACTTGTAGTAAGAAGAAGACAGGTAAAGTATATTAATGGAGAAGTTTAACGAAAGGGTACCGGTATTTCGTAGTAGTAGAGTAGTGAAGCGATAGGCAATTAATTGTCAGGGCAAATAGTAAAAGCGGAATGGTTTAATAAAGAATGTCTAGTACTAGTACGAGTAGTGAAAATAATTTGTTCATGTTTCTTTGAGATATAAATTCATGATAAACGCATTTTAATCGTTTTTGAAGGTGTAAAGAGAGGGGAAGTTAGTAAATATAATATTGTACAAGTAGCTTTTTTTTTATGTTGCTTCTGACTCGGATTAAAGTAGAGATGTAAAGTAGTAGAGTTGCAGCGTAATTAAATAAGTTGACTTGTTTGTATTATACCTAGATAAGGTACCTATGTACTTGATTGAATTAAATTACTCCTACTCCTGCTCCAGTCAAAAAATGTATACTATACTCTAAAGGTATCACACGGATAAAAAGATATTCATAGCCAAGCCATACTCAGTTACAATCCAAGTCGTAGAAAAGCGGATAAAATAACAAGGGACCCTTTTCAAGCAAAACAACCAATCAATCGAGAGAAACAAGCCTTGAGCGCCTTTCTCAGCTAACATTTTGGTATCACAATCACATCGAGAAAACCCTTCTGCATTTCGTCAGCAAAGAGTCAGCGTAATATTATATATTTCTATTTCTAAGTAATATTACTCGAGTATATATTCAATTCTATAAAATTCATCAAATTTTTATTTTGATCTTTTATACTCAACTCATCATCAAATTATAACTCAAAGGACAATTCAAACCAAAATTCAAATTCCTAATCAAATTAATGATCTACTCTACTCTCTACTTATAAATTCTCAGGCTACTCGGCCAAAATCCCCTCCCCTTTCCCTATAGCACTTCACTTCAGAGCCATAGAGCGCCATATGCAACCCGCCCCATTCACCCTCCACCATCCATCGTCCATTCATTCATTTAATGCACAGCCCCCTGTTGTGATCATCACGGTGCAAACCAATAATATAGCAATATAACCCTATTTCATAGATGCACCTGGATATGCAGCAGCACCCAAAGTCGTATAACTAGGTAGGTACAGTCTATCAGAATGAGTATGCTATGCAGCAGTCACGAACATAAGGCGAAAGGTTCGAATAGCCAGCCACGCAAATTAATCCATATGTTAATTGGGAATTTATGGACCCTTAACCAGTTCGGAAGAAGGATATGCTGTGGTGATTAGACGGGCAATTCCTCTCTTTGCTTCGAGGGTAGGTTGATACCATAGAACGAACCACGCCCCCAAAGGAGAGGAAGTTACCGATCCGAAGTGTTGACAGGTATTGCCGACAACGTTCTTATAGGGAGGGTAAGTTATTTGCCAGGGTATTTGTTAAATACTGCCGGCTAGTCCCAGCATCGACGAGTCCCTGTCGCGTATATATGAATTTTCGACCATTCTCTTGTCATTTTCTTAGGCATTCTCATATTTTGGGACATTCACATCAATTCACGCGTAAGTTAACTGTAAATCGAGGAATCACCATTTATGAGATTGCAGATTGGTTTGTTGAATCATTGACATTGCTCCCCCAACCTATTGTGAAGTATGTAGTCCGTGAAACATTGCGAATAACGAATTAAATTTTGATTTATTCCGAAGGAACTGATTGACTAGGTTAGCAAAAGCATCAAAGAAACTTTTCGCACAAGTACTCACTCTCGATCTCTCCAGACTCGATATCGTCGCTAATATCTTTTGGGCTTCTTCCATCAACCTGGCAACCAACGGAGAAAGCGGTACCCAAGATTTCCTTAACGGTACCCTTCAACTCCTTTGCGAGGGACTTGAATCTCATAGTTCTGGCGATCTCAATAACCTCATCGAGGGTAATGGACTTGCTATGCTTGATGTTCTTCTCCTTCTTGCGGTCACGGGGAGGCTCCTTCAAGGCCTTGATGACGAGGGACGAGGCAGATGGGACGACGGAAACAGCGGCTTGACGGTTTTGGATGGTGAGTCTGACGGTGACTCTCAATCCTTTCTACAAAACAAAAATCCGTCAGTTCGTGCTCCCAAGTCCTACTGTGTAATGCGCGGTGTACATACCCAGTCTCCAGTGGCCTTTGCGATATCTTCTCCGACCTTCTTTGGTGACAAACCAAGAGGACCAATCTTAGGGGCCAATGCTGAGGAAGCACCGACTTCACCACCAGTGGCTCTCAGGTGGCTATTAAATTATCGTTAGCATTATTTCGGTCGTGGGGTTGTATGTCGAAAGGTTCGCAAATTCGCATCTTGCTGTCGCCGGTATATTTCTTTGATGGTTTTTTTCGTGAGGGTAACGTACATGATCTTAATCTCAGTGGGGTCCAACTTTGGAGCTAAATTGAACTTGTTAGCTACAATATAGTATCATAAAAACAATACACTGGTCACTTACGCATGATGACTGATGGATGGGATCGGTTTGGTGGGAATAGTGTCGACGGTTGATTCTGGTACGATCAAAATCTCAATTCGCAGAAATTCTCCAAATCAGTCTGTGTGGGAGAACTTTCGGTTAACCTACCTTACCTACCTAGTCTCTTTTAAGACAAGGGCTGGCGGCCTTGATATAAAAATGTTCGAGCCTGATTTCAGATACGGGAAAATCGCGGGGTTCAATAAAGGGCTAACCTAGGTGCTCGAGGATGAATCTTTTACGATAATATCGAAATGTCAAACCAGTACAATGTCACGTTTGTTGAATGATCTAACAGCTATTATTTTATACCTAGTCAACATCGCAATCAAGTCGATAAAATTCTCGAAAAAAATCTCATCGCAAAACTGCGCCACCAACGCTCAAAATTCCCACCCTCCCTTTCTTTTTGGTTGAATTACTCATCATCAATTTGTTCCACTTACAGCCAACCTATGTGAGAAAGAGGTGTCAGTTGTATGCTGCTAAGCATAAAGAGATTTAGATTTGGATAACTTACTTCATAAGATGATCCATGAAAGTTTGCAAAGAGACGTCGTCAGTAAAGATTGTCTGTGCTGTTTGAGCACCCACTCCACCATATGCACCTGTCGTATGTGTAGTAGATGGGTTGAGTTTAGACAACAAGAAACGTGCTTGAGAACCACCAGCATCGCAAACGATGAAACGTGGCAATGGGAATCGGTCGGTAATCAAATCCTACGTTGGTCAGTATACTGTATGTTCAAATTCATGTGACTGGAAGTGCTTACTCTAGCATCTTCCTTTGGTTGTTCCAGAAGCGATGCAAAGTTCTCATAACCTTCTTGGTCCTGATAGCCCGCTTTCCTCCATTCTGCAACGGTCTCTCCGTGGAATATCAGGATGTGGAAGAAAGTATCCAGAAGAAGAATGTGAGTTGGTTGAATGGATGTAGAATCGAGTAGAACAGGTTGGCTGCCGTCTTGGTCAAATGTGTAGGAATCCAGTGTGGGTTGTATCATGATCAGGGAGTTGCTGACATCCTCATGATTAAGTACATGCCTATAAAAGGCCGTCTCATCTGGCGAGTTATTGAATACTTGCAAGAACTGACTTCTTCTGAGATGGAACATGAATTGAGGATAAAGTGTGAAGTTCTTTTCGAGTCGGAAAGATGATGGATCATCCTTTCGATAATCGGCAAATCTGGAACACAGCCGAATAAGCATTCTATCCACCCACCGCAAAACGTCTGGTCCGTCGTCAACTTCGGCCTTGAATACGGCAATTCTGGACATCAAAACGGCGGCGGCTTCTTGATCGAAGGATTGAGCAATGGCAGGATCCCCAGCTGGTCCACTCAGGTTGCGAGAGATTGTCGTGACACGAAGGTGGAATTGGCCCGAAGAATGTTGATAGTATGTGAGGAATTGCATCATCCCCTTTGACTGGGCTTGTTGGTGTTGGGCTGGACCGGCCTGACCAGCAATTTCGAAATAAATTCCGTAACTAGAACTGGGGTCGATACCACACATTTTCCATGAGCAAGTATTGCCAATACCGCACTCGGTTTCTCCTACAGATGTAGATTTCTTGTTCATTGATACCGCATGACCGATCAAACCAGTAACCTTCAATTCTTTTGTAGTCAAAACTTCCAAAGAGGCATTGAATCCCATTAGTAGGTTATCCTCGCCATCTTTGTCGAAGACACGAACGAACGATTGTTTGAACATAGAAGATGTGAAACTATCCGTCAGGATCATATGTCCACCAGTCGAGTTTGAAAGGCCCTTCATTTCAAGGAGACCCACTTGATCTAGACATCCGGCAAATATGTCTATTATGTGTCCATTGTGTGCAGTTCTCTTGGCCAGATTGTCGTAAAACTATATTCGTTAGTATTGAATATGAGACGAATCGGAGAACATACCTTAAGAGCCTTCTTATAATATTTGATATTGTCCCTGTCGATATCATGATGAGATCGAATTGACTCCCTCAATTCAGGACCGACTACCAAACCTGGACCCTCCGTGGCAGGTCCACCTGCAAAAAGCATAATACGACCACCAGCGTTCTGGAATGAAGTTTCTAATAGTCCAACTGCCACACTCAAAGCGACACCAGTACATCTTAGATTTCTTCTATCGTTTGAAACCGGCCATGGATCCTTTTGTAGTTGCTCGAGAGCTTTTGTAAGCTGGAACTCGCATTGCGAAACGGGTAACAAAAATCGAGCGGCAGGTCCCATTGGGGGCATCGGTCTACCAGGTTGTGGTTGTTGCATTCCAGGCCTCAAGCCAGCCGCTGAAAGTCCAAGCATCTCCTGAATTTGCTTGGCTGTATAGTCCTTGCTACCTCTGAACACATATGATTTGGGACATTCCGTATAGCCGATTTCATGTACTTGCGCCTGTGAATCAGAGGATTAGTATGAATGAGTGAAGCATGGGTGTGAGGCCGTTTATACCATAGTTCCAAATGTAACCAATCCAACCAATGCATTCTCTGGCAGAAGACTCAAGCTCATAACAAGAGATTCCTTGAGCGAAGCTAGACTGTCCTCCTCTTGACACGTATCCACGACATATAGGAAAATGGGAGGACTTGGAGCTGGTCGCGAAAGTCTGTACTCGATTGTGGTATTCGATGGGTGTAGTTCGGGGGGTATCGCTTGGGCGGTTATGTCTTTGTAGTGATGTGGGAGAGGGTTTCGAGACAGGCAGAATGGACAGATCCAGTGGAGTGCCCTGACATCTACTTGACTATTTACAATGAGCTCAGTCAAAAAAAGATGTACCTTCAGCGCCAGACTTACCAGAAGGGATTCAACACTGATCTACATGGCTGTTTGCAGATAACCGGCTCAAATTGTAGGAGCGGTGTATCCGGTTTCTCTTTAAGAGGGGTATAAAGTGCGCCGATAGGGACAACGAGCCTCGAGGCTTCCTACAATATATAAGTTCGTGTGCCCTGCAAAGTAGATTCTGCTTGACAAACCATGCGAGAGCTTGGAAAGACATTCCAACTGAGCCGAACTCCATCACGGTCCTCCACTTCACTCCATTGCTCCTTCAAAATTTCGATATCCATCGTGCGCAACCCTTAAAGCTGGGTACCTTGTGTATTCGAGATTCAAATAGTAGGAATGTGGGATGGGCCAAAGTGTTCTGGGACAAAGTGCCAAATACCCAAAAGCCAGGCGATCTCAAATCAGCAGAAAATCAAAGGATTGGGAAAATCAAAGGATTGGGAAAATCAAAGACTTCAACTTGTAGGTCAGAAGAGTGTATTTTGAGGTTTTGTTGTGATCATCTATCTAGGTAGGCCTCTGGGGAGATAATGCCAGGTAGTTAAAGACTTACCTAATCACGGTGAAAAAATAGCCGAATGACAGGTAGCCTTGCCGGGAAAGTACAGATGAAGTACTCATCATTGACATCAAAAGCAATTCACAAAGACAACAACATATACTCAGAAGGCTGTTATTCGAAAACTATTGGATCAGTTGAGTCAATCATAACGGAGAGGAATATCCATGCATTATTGCTTGTGAACAGGTCTTTTTATCTTCAAAATATAGCAAATTCTATTCTCTACTCGTACATAAGAATAATATATAAAAGGATATCTGATACTATGTTTCTTTCCTGATATAATAGATCACCTCATTCTCATATTCTAGGTATTCTCTTTCAAACCTCATGCTTCAATCATCTAAACACCTAATCAGTCTTTCGAACCCTCTCAAAGAGCTCTTCAATAGTAGATTATAAGTACACAATCAAAGTCCTGATTTACACTCTTTCAATCACAATCAATACAAGTGGAAACTTGTTTAATAATGTAGATCCTTCCTTTGTATATTCTAGACACTATTACTATATTATCTACAATATCAAACCTCTACAATTTTTTTTTCCTCACAACCCATTGTGAAAGAACCAACCAGCCAATCCTTTGTAACTGATCTTACACATTCGATTCTTCACCAATCAAATGCAGCAGCGACCAGCCACACATGACTTTTCCACTGAAACGCGGCCTCTACTCAGCGAGTCCATATTCTTTCTTGAAATCGCCGACGCTTGTGAGTTGGCCTGTAAGCGAGGAGACGAGAGTCTCAGCAACAGCCTTATCCTTGAAGCCCGAGGAGTCAGATGAAGCCAATTCCATGAAGACCTCAAGAACCTCCTTGATCTCATCCCATGTAGATCCGGTTGCCACGGGAAGGAACATGGCCTCCATATCGCTGGCGTCGGTGTCTGTGGATATAGATCTTGTGGTCTTCTTGGGGTTGCCTAAAAGTTCATTCTTCACGGCGATGAATTGATCATCGGTTTGACGGCGGAGTGCCTCGATTCTTGGTTGATCGGAAGGATAAGCTTTGTTCTCAAGGGTCGTGTACAAAGTCTTGACGTTATTTCTCAACTTGACGATTTCCTTGAGAAAGCGAGGGGTGTAGTGTGTACCGACAATCAATTTTCTCTGTTGCATTCATTAGCACTGTGTTCGGAATAACTCATCACAATCCAATGCCGAACAGCACCCTCATGGAAGCAATAGGGACTCATCCCAAGGAAGAAAAGACTTACACGTTCGTAAAGAGCCTTTGAGATCTCTACAAACTCAGGTGAAAGACGTTCCAAAGCGTCAGTAACATCTGAACTTTCTTCCTCGCCCAAAGGGTTTGAGTCTTGCGCAGCCTTCTCGGCATTTGTAATGGCTTTGTGGCAAGCCTGGAATCTGTTGTAGAGCTTTATGCCATCCCAGAATCCGCCGCCATAACTTTGGACAAGCTTGGTGACCTTCTGACCCTCTTCGATAACGGTATCGAGTCGTTGAGTGACGGACGGCTGAGGGGCGGCATCACGCTGGGCGATGGAGGTGTGGTCTGCATACGCAGCAGGGGCTGCATATACGACGAGAGGCGCCATGATGAGCGCGGCAATGGTTGAGATACGCATCTTTGCTTTATTCCAGTTGATTAAATTATTACTTTATCGATTTTTTTTTGTATGGGTTGTAGACGCGAAACTGAAATGTGTATGAAAAGGATGAGTGGAGGAGAGGGAAACAGAACAGTCTTAAATAATTGTACAGATACACTAACTACCAAGCAAGCTACCTTGGTAATGACATAGGTTAACGTTAATTGAGTAATATATTATGCCTCCAAGGTTCTAACTAGTACATGTTCCCCCCGTCCGGCCCAATCACGTTGGGTTGACGAGTGAAAGATCTGCATTTCCAGTACTAAGTTCCATGTAACTGAACGATAAACTGGAATTATACCAACCTTGGTAGATGAAAATCGTAATGAGGGATTTCTGGTTGACGAAGGTCTTTAGACAAAAAAAGTTACCCACTTGGTACTAATCTCAATTGCACTAACACTCGAATCCGAATAATCACATGAGCCGGTGCAAACTTAAGCTCCAGATCACTTACCGATTAGGTCACTAGTGGCTGATTTACACCACGATGTGCGAACTTGGAAATGTCTTCAAAAAACGAAAGTTGTCATCATTAAAATTCCTTGGTATTTCTATGTTGAATCGGCGATTCAATACTTGAGCTGCTATGCCCACACCCACCCTCCAACTCAACAGGACGATGCATCATACAATTTTGGATCTACCAAAACAATTATAGAAAGACACCTCCCGATCACTTGGCATACCCAATGGGGCTCAAAACAAAATCATTGACGTGCCAAGACATGAATTGCCAGTAATCAATCTCCTCCGGCACTCGCAAAGTTCACAAAAGCCTGTTGATTCTCCTCGATGATAATCGCTGGATCTTGGAATTGCTTTACGCCCCCAAAACTTGGAGCTGCTGCATTTACCGGTAATAATTGAGTGCCATTTGATACCGATGGTGCTTCATTGGGATCATATGTCTTAATGGGAGAGGAAGACGATATGTCAGTGCCTTGAGGCAAAGATGCTGTTCCTGTGGAAGAAGCACCATTGATGGTCATCGCTTGAGCTTGTTGGACCATGACGTATTGTGTATCCTTAGCTTGATTATCTGCCTGGACTTGACGTGTCATGTATCGAATGTTTTGGCGAGAAGTGTCCCGCGCATCGACAATTTGGGTGACAACAATGATAACAGTATTCTGAGAATCACATCAGTTCTAGTGTTATTGAAATTCGCTTGAGGGAAAGATGTACCTGCTGCGAATTCAAGTTTTTGAAATGGTTTTTTCTAATGTTGTCCCGAGCAATTTGTGTTCGATCAATGATGATAAGTCGCTCTTGAACCAGCTTAGTGAGCTGGATCTCGCGACCACGTGAAATCTCTGTGATTTGCTCCTCTTCTGTTTTTGTGATAGTGATCACACTGTTCCCCCGCTGTCCGAAGCTTCTAGTTGTATAAACTAAACCTCTTGCAGCATTCTCGGCAGTCCCCGGGACTGAGGGAGGATACGGACCTGAATCTTTGTCATTAATGAGAAAGACATCAGGTAGATTGATACTCACTTGCTGTGATCAAAGAAGTAGTGAGGCTCAAGACCAGTGATGCCATTGTGTTGAAATGCATGGTGTATATGACGGAGAGATTATGCGGTTGAAAAAATTCCTATTACTACAACAGTATGGCAGCCGCTGGGGCGCTCGACGAAAGAATGAAAAAAGTACGGGGGAAGAAAATGAATGTTTGTGAATGAGTGACAAATTATAAGATGCAAGACTCACCGCAATGGGGACTGACGACTATTATATGGCAATCCTCTTCTCGGTGATCAATGGGAGCCTTTCGGAAATGTCGCCATCCGCTCGAAAATGCCCAGAGATGGGCCAAGATATCTTAATCGCTTTAAGCTCATAACATCAGCAGATCCTGGCTTTCGTATGAGTGCAATGAACCTCAATGCACCAATCCAGTCCGACTCCATATTGAGCATAAGTCGTTCCGCATTCAATGCGGTCACAGTGTGTAGCGCCAAGGAATTGTCAGGTACAACCACGCACCGACACCATCCGAACAAAATACCAAATGACAGAAGTATCTGATAGAATAGATACATGAGACGGATCAGATCAATTAATGATGATTGAAAGAGTATCGATTTCCTGATGTAGCCAGATATGACAAGGGATACTCTAAACCCCTGTTGGTTTTGAGATCAGACAAAACGACAACTCGTTTGATCGCTGGATGGTTGTGAGAAAAAGTCTCTCAAGCAGAAAATCTCTTATGTATAACACAATATGATAATGCTTTAAGGATCCAAAGGTGAGGATATACTCGAAATGGAGTAGCCAATAACGTAATCTTACCACTGGTTGGCGTTGATTCAGAGGCTGATGCCGGCAGCTTACTTTCACGACATAATCACACCATCATTTTGAGGACCGAGAACAGAACACTTGCTCAATTTCAATTAATCCTGTATCCAACATGACAGTCAGACAATGGTTCACTTAAGGTGTTGTATCCTTGTTCCTAAAAGGTGTTTGTTAAGTTCTGATTGATTTGATACCTCGACGAATCAATATTCTTCGACCTCGGAATTATAACACTTCTTCCTCGGCCTTGCAGAGGTATGATACCGTGGAGATACAATATCAAGCACAAGAAGTAAGAGCCACAAATGGTCAAAAGATCTTAATGAACTTCCAGAGGAGGATAATCGTATAAGCCAAAGTACATCAACGTGTGTAGAGAAACTTCAATCACATAGCCACTTCTTCCACCGCTTCCGCGTATTACAACCCCTCTACTTTACCTCTTAATACACATAGCAGCCAGGACTACCATGTATGAACTTAAATTTACCAAAGCATTTGTTGATATGTGGAGGAGAAATGCAAGTCAATGGACACTTCAGAATAACTAACCGGTATCAGACAATCACCTCGGTGAGGTATGAAAAAACTCCCGGTGAGCATACATGTGGCGAGTGAGGTTGAGCATATACCACGATAGGGTACCTAGCCACGGTGTAAGGGTCTTTTGACATGGTGCAGTAGAAAGACAAACGACTCCTCGAAAGCCATTCAAAATCGACATGAAAGCAGTCCTCAACGTGGTTTTAACTGTTCATAAAATCATATACATTTTTCTTATCGACAATAAAACTTCTCGTTCCCAATCAACTCAAAAACTTAACGGTAGTCCTAAAACGCTCCTGTGCATCAAAATCCCAGCCACACACGTGATATACCAGGAGCTAGGACCTTTCGCCTAAAAAAATCCCAAAATTTCATCAGAAAATTTATTGCATCCGATTGACCTGTCGCCCAAAATCTTGAATCGTTTGAAAAGTATCTTTTCTGCCTCAATTATAATCTTTTCTGCACATTCAATTCCTTTCAACCAAAGCAGAAATGGCATACACACCTAGAGGAGGTGCTCGTGGCGGTGACCGCGGTGGACGAGGAAGTTTCGGCGGGGGAAGAGGTGGTGGTGATCGAGGTGGTGGTGATAGAGGTGGTCGCGGAGGCTTTGGTGGAGGCTTTGGAGGAAGAGGTGGTGGTAGAGGTTCGTACTTTTATACTTCCATTGCGATTTCAATCTCAATGGTTCAATGCGCATGCGCCAATGCTTAGAATCAAACTTGCTAACTTCTCAAAAGGTGGTGGAGATCGTGGAGGTGGTCGTGGCGGTGGAAGAGGAGCTCCCCGTGGAGGACGTGGTGCCCCAAGAGGAGGACGTGGAGGTGCTGGTGGAGCAAGAGGTGGTGCTAAGACCATTGTCGTAAGTAGATTATGCTCCAATGGCTTTCAATTGAGTTCTAATGACTTTTCTACAGGAGCCCCATCGTCATCAAGGAATCTTTGTCGCTCGTGGCAAGGAAGATATGTTGGTCACCAAGAACCTTAGCCCAGGTGAATCAGTATACGGCGAGAAGCGCATCAGTGTCGAGAACGCCGGACCAGCCAACGAAGATGGTACTCCAAGCACCACCAAAGTCGAATACCGCGTGTGGAATCCTTTCAGAAGTAAGATTGCCGCAGGTGTCCTCGGTGGTATGGACGAGATTTTCATCAAGCCTGGTGCCAAGGTCCTTTACCTCGGTGCCGCTTCTGGAACTTCCGTTTCCCACGTTGCCGATATCGTTGGACCTACCGGAACTGTTTTCGCAGTCGAATTCTCCCATAGATCTGGCCGTGATCTTATCAACATGGCTACCCACCGCACAAACGTCATCCCAATCATTGAGGACGCTCGTCACCCACTTAAGTACAGAATGTTGGTCTCTATGGTCGATGTTATCTTTGCCGATGTTGCACAACCTGATCAAGCCCGTATTGTTGGCTTGAACGCACATTTGTTCTTGAAGGTTGGTGGTGGTATCTTGGTTTCCATCAAGGCGTCCTGTATCGACAGTACCGCTGCACCAGAAGCCGTCTTCGCCAGAGAAGTCCAGAAGTTGAGAGAGGAAAGAATTAAGCCTTTGGAACAATTGACTCTAGGTAAGCTTTCCCCAAAAAACAACCCAATCTACTGTTTCAACAACTAACCAAAATCTACTATAGAACCTTTCGAGAGAGATCATTGTATGGTATCTGGACGTTACGTTCGATCCTTGTAAACAGACCTCTAATCCACCCCTCCCAACTCGTCTATTTGCCACCATACTACTCGCACATCACGTCGCCCTTCAGTATAAACTCAATTAAAGTTTACTTTTCGAAGATTTCGAAGATTCTGAATACGCTTCTTTTGCATGTCTCAAAACAATTCCCACGGATTCTCTCTTGTTAGGTTATGGAAGGTTGTCTTTTTTATCTCGTTCTAGTACTTTTTTCTATCAGGTGTACATTCAGGTCCTGGCGTACAGGTCTTCATTCTTAATCGCATTACTCAGTAGGTTGTTAGAGAATGAGAATAAGAGGAGAAAATAAGAAAGTAAAAAATTGCCTAAGTCTCTTGTTTAGATGTCTGAGTCAAATTCATGTGCGAAATTATAACGTGGTATCACTTCTATTGGTTCTAAATCTTTTCGTCGCCAGGTCAAAGGAGAACTGCAACTGGGTATAAATTTCCACCTTTCCACAGGACTGATCTTCCACCTCCTGTCCACCGACTCCATATCGAATCCATCACATCCTCATACAAATAAAATAGCCTCTCTACTTTTATTTGTCAATCCTCCCCACCCCTACCACACACCAATAAGCCAACTCTCTCTTCTCCCTCCCATCCTTCTCTCCCACCCCCTTACCCTCTCCATCGCCCGCCGCATCTGCCTCCCACTCCACCCTCACAAACACCGCTATCTCACACACATCGGCATCCTCTTCCACCCTTTCCTTTTGCACCTCTTCTTCCAATCTCCTCTGTTGTTCTAATCCCTGCAGTTTCGCTTTGAGTTTGCCTGGTGTAACTTCTACGACTACACTCGTCCAATTGCGACCTTTGTCCCATGGTTTACCGTGCGCTCCGTTGCTAAGGTCGATGCTGGTCATGCTGCTGTGGGTCGCGGTGGATTGTTTTCGATCTTGGGGGTGGGTAGTGGAGGAGTCTTGGAGGGCTTCGTCCCACATGTCTGTGTTAGCACCGACGTCGAATTGGGGACAGAGAAGGATGACTTTGGAGGCGTGGCGGTCGGTGGTGAGGCCTTTTGTTGCGAGAGATATCTTGACGGGTTCGAAGAGGGGGTTTTTGAAGGTCAGAAGGAATTGGGTCGGTTTTAAAGGGGTAAGGGTTATGAAGGTCGGACCGGTAGTGGAAGGTGGGGTGGGTTGGAGGGGAGAGAGAGTTATGGACGGGATGTAAGAGAGGGCCACGAGGCGGATGCGGAAGCGGGTGGTTGGGACTTTGCCTTCGGGTTTGGAGAGGATGTGACGACAGGTGCGACAACGTTTGGAACGCTTGGTGCGGAGCAGGCAGGGTATTGGGCGGAGAGAGTCGAGGAAACGAGTTGGAGGGGAGATTTGGTTTATTCTTTGCTCAGTTGAAATTGTACCTGCCCAGCCTTCTTCATGAAGTTGTGTGATGGCCGCGGTTTCGGAAGAGTGGTCATAGACTTGGAATCCTTCGGGGGAATCACTCGCTTCTCGCATGCTTGCAGCCTTAGATTTCGCTTTCCTGTCGCCAAAACTTCCACCTGTGTAGAGACCCATTATCCGGGTTAGTGCTCCCGGTGATCCATATCCATAATCATTTGAAAATCCTAGTGCACTGCTTGGATTTGAGTCTGCCAATTGCCCCTGATAGAAGGACTTTAGGTTCGCATATTGAGTTTCTATATCAAGTTTCTCGTTTGGGTCCAAGTGCTTTTCGGCCACCTCGTCCGCCTCTTCCAGTATCATTTCTGTAGCCAAAGATGTCCGCCTTTCCTCTCGATCTCGACGACGTTCTTTTGCTCCTATGAGTGGAGTACCGCCATTCTTTATCTTGGCTAATTGTGAGTATACGGAATTTGGTTTCTCAAAATGTATGCCGATTTCGCTCGAGCTCCACATACAGTATGCGCAATGGAGGATGTAGGGATTCGCTGGTGGAGTTGTTGCATGAAGGGTGTGATGTTCAGGGCCTGGGACTTCGCTGACTGAAAGTGGTGTTATACATATTGGGCATTGAAAACATGACCTTGTGCATCTAAGTAGTTGATAATACAACGTTAGCATGAGCACCTAAGCTATGTCCAGGCAAGCGGGAAATCTGACAGAAGAACAACAATAACAAGAATATTTATTATACCTATTACCCTCACTCTTCACAGTACTACTCGGCACTTCAAACAAACAGTTCGGACAATACCAAGTCACTATTTCATCTAACACACATCTCGAACATCGAATCTGATGACAATCTTCACAATATAGAAGATGTTCTAGTGGATATAAGCTATAATTCGCACGTGGAGCTCTTGGGTCAAATGTCCGTTCTTCTAGAGTTGGAGAATCCAAGGGAGTAGATAAGTTTGCAGGAATTGACGTATCGGAACAAGGACATTGAAAATAAGTGTATGGCTTGAATGTTGACATGATTGAGTATAGATTTCAATTATCGATAGGTGGGATATTTGGAGAGGGGATGAATAATAATAATATAATTACTAAACAGGGATCGGGAAATAGTAACTCCGATTGAAGCTCTAAGGTTACGTTAGTCAACCTTTATGGTTTCAGGTTTCAACTCTGATCTATGAGTTACCTATATATCGACATTTATTACTCTTTATTATGTTCCTATTCCCATTCATATACGTTGCCGGCGCGTAATTATTACAATTACTCTCCATCTCATCTCATACAATAGAAGCACATACAATAAATATATCCAACATTATTCATCCATCACACTTATCACATCCTGTACAGTACCCGTAGCGCTTCTCTAATATTCTTTAAGCTGGCGGTTCGCTCTAGGCTCCATTTTTGGTGGGCATTGATGCTGATCCTTTCCTTTCCTGCTGTTCAATTTGTTTATATCGAACCATCCAAAATTATATATAGCCTTTATCAAACACTTCCAACTTTCTCTCTACCGGTATTCAGCTTGTTGTATCTCATTTCAACCCTTTCGGACGATAATGTTAAAGGTTGGCTGCATCCTTGCACCTCCACTAGATTCTCGTCAACAAATCAACGCAGTAAACAATCACATAACCGTGCGAAAAATACACTTCACAAACTTTTGTTCCATAATGCAGACAATATCATTGTGATACTTGAACAAAAGGAACATCAATATTACTACGATTCACGATTTGAGAGAACATCTCCACGCCAATTGGTACCGCATAGGGCCTGTCATTTGTGTCTTATTGTTCGGGTTGCTGTATCAACTGACAGCACATCTCAGCGCCCAATTGTTCATCGAATTCTTACAAAGTCCAGTTCGGTTCCGGGTGAGTGAATGAGCACCGCCGGCGCAGGGTATTATTTTATGTATGCCAATACAAAAATTTGCTTCGATGGTGTATCACAATACTCAACTTTTTGAGTCGCCGCATGTTAAAGTTGGGAACTGGTCTTGATCAAGGTGCGCATCTAAAATTCCTTTCATGATACGACTATTGCTTCCTGAACCACGTTTTGCGCAACACATTCCGTCACTTATGCTATGGCGAGGTACTGACGCTATGGAAATTACCAGACCATGCCTTCCCCCGAGCCCGAAAAGGATGAAATAGCTCCGGCCAAACCCAAGGCTCCAACACACCCGCAAAGGACATCTCCCGTCAAGGGCACTCCCAATGGCACACGTATACAAAAACCGGGAGATAAGCCACGGACTCCTGCCAGCTTACCAATACACAAGCGACCACCGTCGAAGAGAGCGGAGCCGACATTGCTTAGTGATTTTCTGCTGGGCAGACCATCAGCAAGTCGCCAAAGACGGAAAAGTCTCGATGAAGTCAAGGCGGAGATGCGAGAGAGCGCTGTAAATAGAATTCAGAAGCCAGGAGGAGTTCATGATCGGGTTAAGCAATGGCAAAAAGCTAGTGCAGCAGCTGCCATTGAGGAAGCCGATGATCCAGAGTTGGAGCTAGATGAGATAATAGTGGAGGTGGAGGAAGAGAGTGTTGTTGGGCCCAGTATTGTGACTGAGGATAATAGGCTCCATGTCAAAAATCAGACCACTCGACCTGGACGACGGAAAAGTAGGGACCCCGAAGGCTGGGTCGCAGAAGTGAGGAGTAAGAGTGCACCTCGGAAAAGAGTTATAAGCGATGATCATTGGGTGATGAACAAGAATAAGGCCTCTCCAAAGAAAAGAGAAATCAGAGTGACGACGCGGACTATACCCAAGGACTTTCTGAAGCAAACGGCTGCCAATCCCAAACTGGAAAGCAAAATTGCCGATTGGGTCAAGCGTACGGAGGCTGAGGCCGGGGGGCATGGAGGGGCCCAGTCTACTCCACGCGCAAGCAAAACTCCACAACCGAAAACTCGTGGGTCACACAAAGACAAAATGAGGGCCAAGTCCTTAGAAGAGATCATAGTTGAAATTGACGAGGAGCCGAACCGGAGACCCGCAAAATCCGGAAGAAAAGTCGAGTCAAGGAGCAGTCCAAGCTCACGAAAGGCTTCGAACCATGGATCTAAAGAGAGCCTCATTAGCTCATCGAAAGGGAGACAGACCCCTAAGTCAGAACCATCCAGGACTCCAGCCAATGATGGCGTTCGAGTCAAACCATGCGGGTCGAATGGTCGATGGGAGGATGGCATTCGAGTAAAGCCTGTTCAAGCGAGATGGAAGACTCCTGAGGCCAAGAAACAGAATTCCGGGGGCAATCCATTTCTCGACGGTATCAGCCTAAAACCGACACTTGTTCATAAGGAGGACAGCCAATCATCTCTCAAACCAGAGACTTCAGATGAGCTTTCGCCTCACAAACGCAAGTCCGAGAAACATCTTAAGCCACCGAAGGAGAACGAAAGAAAAGATATGGGCAACCACTCTGATGACGATGAAACTGCACAAGCCCCAACTCGTCGTTCTCCAAACTCCAAAAGACAAACGAGAAAATCCCATTCGCCCTCCGCATCCGTGGATGAGATTCCCTTTGGAAACTCTGCTTTTAGTACCTTGGATCTGCCCATTGGTGCCGAAGCTGGCAATACTGTGAATAAACCTAAACCCCAGAGGAATCCTAGTTATCTAGTACCAAAAGTCCTCAAACGTGTCTACAATGAAGGGAAGAAGATTATGCAAGATACGCATGATACACCTGAAATGCCTCCAAGAGGTGGTGCTAATCGTCCTCCAACAATTGAGTCTTGGCTCAATAATACCACAGATCCTTTTCTCGATATCTCAACCCCCGTTCCAGTTCCAAAGTTGGCAGAAGAGTCCACGAGAAAAGATGATGATAATGAGGAGCTCACTTTAAAACCTGAACATGATCTGAAACAAAGACTTGAAGATGAACGCAAAGGAACAGGAAGTAGACAAAAACGCGTTCGAAAAGCTTCAGATAACAGCTTCAGAAGTAATAGCGATAAGTCACCTCTGGGACGCGTTCTGGATGATCCAATTGATCTTAAGAAACCTCTCACTCCACCCGCGGCTGGACTTCGAAGAAGCCCGGCTTTACGTGCAGCCTCTCCTCCTATAGTTGGGTCCGCTCGTAAGTCGCCTTTCAAAGACGCTTTATTTGGTGCATTCCGAGGTGAATCTACATTTGAGGGTGATTTAGACCCAAAAAATGATGATCCCGACCAAGAAAAGGAGAATAATGATCTGGACGAATTCAAAAATTCGGTTCATGGCCTAAAGACATCTGAAGATCATAATTCTCGGCGCAGCCATTCGTCTGGTACTAACCTTGAAGTGCCGGACCACCATCGAGATATCTCAGACAGGCCGAGAAGAAGGAGAAGAGTTGGAAACTCTGGTGACCATCGCTTATCCACAATCGCATCTGTTGAAACCTTTAGCACTCTTTCGTCTGCAGACACTTCATCCAATCCTACTAATACTACTCTCACACAAAATACAATCCAGACTGGACGGTCAGACTCCAATCTTTCGCGCAGAACAAGCAATAGATCGGGACTCAAACGAAGACTTACAAAGCATTCCGATCTGGTGTCTATGCTTTCGTTGCCCGATGCACCATCATCTAACCGAACCAAAAGTATCAGATCAGCTCGAAGTGTGCGCACCGCTCGAAGTAATTTAGAAACTGCTACTGAAAGGGATTTGATGCGTGAATTGGCGGGCGACGAGGTAAAATACATGAGAGAATTAAAGACATTGGTTGATGGGGTGATCCCAGTACTTCTCACATGTGTTCTCTCCAAATCAGACTCGGCCATTGCTGCTGGCCTCTTCAATCCCGAGTCCACTGACATGAAAGAAACATTTCTTACCAAACCAATCGTTGACATGGGTGTTGCTCTCGAACGTCTAAAGAGTCTCCACAGACGTATTCCACTTGAAGACCCCGATGATCTCATAGTTTGGCTTCAAAGAGCCCATCGAACTTATCAAGATTACACTCGTGCATGGACATTGGGCTTCCAGGACGTCATTGTTAATCTAGCACCTGCTTCAGACACAGGATCTGCAGAGGAGAAAGAAGTATCGTCACTTGACAGCGTTCCACGCAATGCTGATGGAGATATTGTCAACTCGAATGGTGAACGGGTCGATGTTGCTTTCTTGCTCAAGAGACCTCTTGTGAGAATAAAATATCTCGCAAAATTAACAAAGGTATGTCTTCTAGTCCTCATAGCAGCTTTATCTAGTGATATCTTCACAGGGTGCGTTCTAACTCACCGCAGGGCCTTGACAAACTTAATCATTCCGAACTCTCGGGGAAAGCTCTTTCAACATTCGAGGATTTGCAAGAAATGGCCCGCCGTCGTGTTAAAGAAGAGCACGCTAGACTCGAAGATCTCTACGCCAACAATACTGACCCAAATCGAGCTCGGAATCCCCAAACACTAGCCCCAATTGAAGATGCTCACATCGATCGGACCAGACAAGTCTCTGCAAAAGATTTCTTTGATCTTGACTTCCCACATTCTAACGGCCAACGAATCGAGTGCCGTGTAGAATTGATACTTCGCGATAATCTTTCCGACGAAATTGACCCAGGAGACATCCTAATATGTGCATCAGAAATTACACCAGAAGCTACACATCGCTACTTACTCTTTCCCCCCATTAATAGAGATTTTATATCTGCTTGTGCTGGAGACAAACCTGGTGAAGTAATAGTCATGATCCGCGGTATACAAAGGCCCATAGAGTGGCGGGAGAGTTTGCTTCTGAAGGGTGCTGAGCTTGAAACTGCAGCAGAATGGATCGAAATGCTGGGTTCCATCCCAATGCCTCAACCAGTTTTGAGCTCTATACCGGATAACACGGATACGGCATCAATGATGTCTATGGATCCATCAGAGATAAGTGAGACGGGTGATCCTGATGATAACGAGTTGCCAATTGGTGCTCGTCGAAGGAGAAGAAAACACCATTCAAAGGAAAGACTACGATCTTCGACCTTTTCTACTACATCGTCTGTAGAGGTTCCAGCCCCCCTAAAGATAGATCGCAAAGAAACATCATCCCCTGGCTCACCACGACGATATAGAGACGTTTCTCTCGAGGAAAACTCTAGCAAATCGCCTATGAGACGTTCCAATCCATCAAGATACCACAGTCGCACCCGATCTACACCAAGTTCACCTCTGTCAAGTCAACTTGTTCTTGACAAATCGGATGAAGAAAGCAGAGACAATGATGATTTCGAGGAATATGAAAGTCGCACATCTACATCAGGCATAACATCTCGCCGACCCCTCACACCCTCTGAGGAATTTCCATCTATTCCAAAAGTTCGCAAAACAAGCTCTGCTTCTTCGATTGATAGCACTTCTACCACCAAAGACAATAACCGACGCAACTCATATGATACATCAGATTCACAAGAGACATACACCCGATCTCGTAGCCTTGATTACACTGAAGAAGAAAGTACCCCACCACCACCGCCGCCAGCTCACAGGTCGATGTCTCCTAGCGGCCTTAAGCAACCAATAATCATCGAGCCCCCAGCACCAAAATCAAGATCTCGACGCACTTCCTCTCCACTTAAGCATGAATACCGACCTTCTGATATATCCGATATATCGGAAAGATCTGAGGTTTCTGAAGAAGTTTCCGAAATATCCTATTCATCATCTGAAGAATCTGATACAGAAGAAGAAGAGTCAGCATCTAGTTCTGAGGAAGACGAACTCGATGAGCTTGATGAGCTTGAAGCTGCTGATCTCCTAGAAGCCGAACCTGCTCCAAGCATATATGGCAGACGTGCCATTTCACCTACAACCTCTCTTTATAGTTTGCCAAATGTCACTTTGGCGCCTTTAGCTTCCACACCCCGAGTTCCAATCATACACAAGGTCAACAATACAGATATCAGGAAACACGTCGCCACTGTAACAACTTGGAACAATGCTAAAGGCCGCTGGGATGATGTTCATTCGAGATCTTGCTCCATAATCGTCAGTCCAGGCTTGATTGAAGTATTCGAAACGTCATCCAAGCATTCCTCTCCGATTCTTTCAACCATTCAAGAATCGGTTGTAGAAGGCTCCGATGACACAAGTTCCAACGGGGACAAGAGACCATTGCTTGGCCAAGTACTTACACCGGTTGTTACGCTCAGGCAAAGTAACTCACTCGATATTGAGATACATTCTCCCCCGACGAGTGACTCTCGAGTTAAATGCAGCTCTACAATCAGATACCGTAGTTTGAATAATCCTGCCTGTGTTGACTTGTACAATTCTATTCATAAGGCTCGCATGGATAATCCAACATATAAGAAGCTCGAAGAGGAGCGACTTCTCAATTCATATGGTGGAGCAACTTACGAAACTGCAGTTGCCAACAAGAAGAAAAGCTTCTTGAGCTTGGGACGAAAGAAGAGCTATCGTGCATCAACCCGTGCACCATCTGTCGTGGTTTCAGAGCAAAGTAGCTCTCCGTCTACTTCCCGTCTTTCCGAATCCTTTAAGAGGTTAACCGGAAGTTCATTTTTCAATATCGCAAAGTCTTCCATAGAATCAGGCCGCACATCTAGTCCATCAAGTTTATATACTAGTTCGTCTGGCCTCACCCCTCCTCAAACACCTCACCCCGCAAGTTTGGCAGGCACCTCGACATCATATGGTGGCATCAATCTTACAGCCGAAAATCTCAAAATTCGCCTATATTACCTCGAGACAAGATCCAAGTGGCAAGATTGCGGAAACGCTAGGCTAACCGTCACAACACCACCACCTGGCATGCGTCAGGCTTGTGCTGTGGACCAGGGTATCGAGCGTCGTATCCTCGTCACGCGAAAACCGATGAAACCGGAGAATCCGGATGAATCGGTGGAGGTGTTATTAGACATTGTGCTAGGTGCGGATTGCTTCAGCATGATTGGGAATAAGGGAGTTACGTGTAATGTGTGGGAGGATATCGTGGGACCTAATGGGGAGGTAGGAATGGTGGGGCCGGTGGGAAGAGTCAGTGGGAGGACGAGGAAGTGGTGCTTGCAGACGGGAAGTGTACCCGAGGCGAGCTGGATATACAGTCTGGTGAGTGTGGGGAGATGAAGTATGAGGAGGACGAGAAGAAGAAATGGGTGATTATAGGCGTTAATGATGTGACGGCCGATGATGATAATGGTTTTAGAGATACCACTTTTGCTTTCTTTCTTTTTTGTTTCTCGACGTTCTGCATCTCGTTTTCTTGTAACAGAGGTCGGGAAGGATATCATATTTGTGCCATAGTATTGTATTTATGTATGTATATAGGGGGACGGACGAACGACCACCAATGAGCAAGCGAGCGATGCATTAGAGGGATGATATATGGTGATACTCATATAAAGGGATGGAAAGGGCATGGATGGAAGGATGGATGGATGGGAGGATATCAAGTGTGGATTTTGACCTGGGCGTTTGGATGGATGGATAGGATGGATATTCTTGTAGATTATTTGTGGATGGGGGGTTCTTGATACCTTTTTGACTTGGAATAGGGGGGTGGGGTGGATGTAATTTTGAGACGGGGTGGACAAAGTGATGTTTGGATCGGAGGGAGGGGTAATGGGATATGGAGAGGATATAATAGGGGTAGTGTTGAAAAAAGACGAAGGCGAGGGCGAAGGCGAGATTTGAAACGCAGCGCGACTCGGCCTCTAAACACAACACAAATGAACCCGGCCAAGAAATCAAAAACGCATATACGTTTTATGCGGGAATCCTCACCTTTACTGGGTTTTTTTCTTGGAATAGAAAGAAGGCCACAGTGTGACCCGGATTCAAGGGGGCACACGAGGATTTTAACGACTTTTTGGAGGGGGTTTGGTTTGTGTTTGGGGGACGAGGGTGAGAGCGAGGGTGAGAGAGAATATTAGGGGTGAGGAGAGGAATGGGAGAGGGATAATTAGAAGCGTATGAAAGGAAAGGAAAGGAAACGTAATTAATTGAAATCAATAAATATATATATATTGTATGTAATTTGAGAATTTGTCGATTTTACTCGAGTAATTTGGTGTCCTTTTGTCCTTTTGTCCTTTTGTGGGATGGCATGGCATGGATGACTGAATGTGATGTGATTTTATTATGTACGTGTTCGATCAAATATTTATTTTATGTGTTTCCTCCTTTCCTTCCTCCATTCTGAGAAACTTGGAAACTTGCTTTTGGGTTGTGTTATTGATGGTCTGTATATGTTTATTCTTGCCCTCCCTTTTGTTCATTCCCTCGAACCGAGTTTACCCCTGAAGGTATTTTGAGGTGCTTAAATTGTACAACACCAACCATTCGCCGCAAATACTCAATATGAACCCATCACTTACCAGCGCTCCAACCCCCCTTCTCCCAAAATCCCTCCCGCATCTTACATCTAGAATGTTTTAACCACTATACAGATACAGACGACAGATCAAAGATACCTCAATCCCATCTCGGCCTATCTTCACAAACAAATCCAAGCACTCTCAATCTCAAAGTCGGCACCGGCGCTTACATTTATATTCCAAAAGCTAGAATTTCTACCCAGCTAGGAGGAAGGAAGTATGCCGGGACCTACATACTTACCGCAGTTCCAGGTTCTAGACTCAGTCTAATGTATTATGTCTAAAGATTTTGGGCATTCGCCTGAGTACTAAAGACTGCAAGTTATATCCTACTGATTCCTACATTAAACTCTTCATGTGTTTATCCTGCAAGCTGAGACATCGAATCTAGACTTAGGTATAATAGGAGAATAGGAGATTTAACGATGGATATCCATCCCTTCTCACCCATGAACTGTGGACATCGTATAATGATACTTCACATGAAAGTAGAACCTAGAACCGGTATGAAGTACCTAATCCACATATTCCGGCTTGAACAGAACACCATGCTTTGCCTAGATGGCTAGCTACTAACTGACAGCTGAGATATACTTCCTCACGACTCTCGAGTTTCGACTTGGATTTTTCTGCCCGCATCAATATTTTATCGATAAGACTCGAATGTGGAGAGAATGGCGCATTTCACAAATGCACTGCCAGTTCGCTCATGTTTGCCCAACCCATTCTTGTACATATGTACTATCATATGTAGTTCGATGTACCTATACAGTAGTAGCTACGTACTAGCTACTAGCCAAGTATACATTTCATACTCGGTGACAGGTTCGATAGGTTCTAGCCTCTAATTTTCGCTTCAAAACGAAACTTTCCTGGGCCGAGCTTCGCGCTTGCTGAGTGCTTTTATTCAATGTTATTTTGCTGCAGATTTTTTCGACCTGAGTTTCGATTCAGGGATACTATAGAACTCATGATGTGAGTTGTGGCAGTTGAGTTGAGTTGAAATAAAATTCATCTGTAATTATACGGGTAGGTACAGATTGATATACTTTAGTGTCTAGATCTAAACCTGGTATAATCTTATAAGGAGACAAGATATGATCAAACAAATTGAATATAAGAAACCGTACTTTTTTTATAGTTATTATTTTCCATTGTTGTTCTATTGATATATAGTAGAACTTGTTTATACCGGACTCCATTATACCGGAATCCTGGTTATACCGGAATGATTTATCGAATTCTCTGATTTTTGTATAGTGATACCGGATTTTTAGCTAATACCGGAATACCGTACAACTTTTTCGAAAATCCGGTATAAATAATGGGATCTTATTGACTGAATAGGCCTAATCATATTATATTTTCCAATATCACATAATCAATTTGAATATCATATGATTATTTTTGAATATCACATGATTATTTTCAATGTGACGGAACAGACGGCTCTCTTCCACCCACTGGCTTATACTACGTATGTAGTATGATACAATGGCTCTCTTAGACCTTTCTTTCATAGCTTAGAGCCCTAGCTCTATAGTTTTAGACCTAGGCATTATACAATACTTATCTCTAGGACTCTTTCACTCTTCTGGACCTAACCCTTATGGCTCCCAAATACCTATATATATAATTCTCCTTTTAGCATTCTATATAATTCTTTATTTGTAGATTCTAAGTATATAATCAAAATTCTGTTTATACCTTTTTGATTATATTATTTACAAATCAATATTTTATAATTATAATTAGGAATAATCATTAAATCTCTCTAAATCTTCTTTTCAAAACTAATACCGATTATATCAACACTATCTAAAAGTAAAGAATTTGTATTAATCAATAATCTCAGATTTCTGTTAAAAACCTTAATAATAATCAATATAACTTCTCTAGTTATAAATATAATATCATTAGATTCCTCTATGATTTGAATAGTTAAAATCAAATATAACTTTTTTGTTATATTGTTTAAAGAAAGGTTCTTTGATTTCTATTCTAAGTTATATGATTTTGTTGCTTAAACAGAGATCCTTGATAATGAATATTTCTATAACGATCTATTTGATAAAACAATATATCGCTTAATAAATGCCTTTAGCCACAAGTTCGCATATTCCATCATAATTAGTGAATATACCGAAGCCCTAGACAATCTCGATATTGTTTATCAAAGATTTGCTGCAATTTATGCTCTCTGTTCTCACTACTCTCTTTAAGATATTTGCCCTACCCAATTATCTTTCATTTCCAGTGCTGTAATACCTTATAATAATATCCCTAAAAGTATACAATAGATCTGTGATATCTTCTGGTATACCTTACCACCTTACTTTTACCGTACCTATTCTTATTCTATAATCTTTT
>KI628765.1:1749-55873 GCA_000503235.1 Sclerotinia borealis F-4128
AATGATCATATGATTCATCATAAGCCTATCTCTAAATGATGAAAGGAGAATTTTGATTTTGGCGTTTTGGATAAGGACTACTGTATACTGAGTTACGATCAGTGCTTACATTAGTATACAGATAATAAAATAATAATACATATTAGTAAAATGATATAGTATATCACATATATTGAGGATAGCCAAACTGATGCCTGTAGATATTACTTAAAACTGAAACTTGAGGCAATATACGGAAATATTAGAAAATACTGAAATCACTGAAATCAAGGTTATCTTTAGAGTTTTATTATATAATTGATTATATAATAACTAGTTATTCCTATTGATTCAATGAGAATAACTTCAAATTGTAATAATACAGGGTTAATACAAGGTTATTTTACTATATTTCCATATTTCAAAATATTCAATGTATACCATTGAACAGGCCCGTCCATATATGGAATATAGGAAATACTAATAAACATTGGTTATAATATAGTCTTTCGTCTCATTCCGCATCTTCGAATTTCTATATATTGACTATCTCCCTGAAATAACAATTTAATTAATAAAATAAACAAAATACAAAATAAATAATTTTGAAGTGCCCTAAGCTAAACCAATATAAGAAAACTTTATATAATCATCCGATTTTACAGAATCAGTATAGCTATATAATGACGGTTGGAACTCGAGTTCAATGAGTCGCATTTGGTCATCCATTCCCTCTTGTACAATTTTTACCCTAAGGATGGTAAGGATAGGACCCTTTAACTCTTCTGGGCCTAGCCCTTATGGCTCCCAATACCTTGTATATATAGTCCTCCTTTTAGCACCCTACATAGTTCTTCACTTGTAGATTCTAAGTACACAATCGGAGTCCTGTTTATACCCTTTTGGTCACATTCTTATATCTTCTTTTAAGTAAAAGAGTATATCTAGTAATAGTAATACTCGAGTACTAGTAGTACTCCTAGAAGTATAGAATTTAGCTTAATAAATTGAAGCTTTCTCGAACTCGTATTATTTTTTGTGATTTCTTAGTCTTCATTTCATTTTCTTTAGTTTTTCTAATATAATTTTTCTTAACCCGAACTTATCAAGTATCTTACCCCGCCCCTCCCCTCTTCTAATTACTCGAGTAGATCTTGATTGCAGTGCGGCTTCTTATCCTCACTTAGTTTAATACTTATTTATAGATATCTATTATGATCTATCGTCGTTCATTCTCCTATTAAAGTTCTATCACCATTAGCATTACTTGATCTTATATTACAGTCTTTCTAATCAGTCGATCCTCCGAGTAATCTATTCTCTAATAATCAAAAAACCATTCAATAATATACAAGTAGCAACTACAACATTTGATATTCGCGGACTGGGGCTGTGGTGGTGGCTGTGGTTGATGGGATGACGACTACCACATTACTCGAGTATTTGTACTAATTTATTTTATATAGTAGTTCAAGATTTGATGACGCTATAGCGATCTAGTGGGATTGTGGCTGAGACACCGGTATGCCTAGGCCCCAGTGGTTTGTTTATACTCACTCGTACATGGATTGGTTTTAGCGAATTGCGTAAGGAAGGGTTTGAAGGGTTTGAAGGAAAACTAAGTGCGGGGATCACGGTTATAGCCTCTTGGAAATTTTTATGCTTATTGATATTTGACTTTTAATTTCACTACAACTTCACTTTGACTTCACTTCGTTTTTTGTTATTATCGCTTTTGATATCAATCTTGACTTACTTGACTTTTATAGATAGACATCTATCTTCATTTGTATAATATAGTAGTATATATATATATATCTACTTGTACTAAACTCATCTCTCTTCAAATCCATGTATATATTTATGAAAACCAATTTTATACTTAGATAAATCCGATTGAACTAATATGCATTACCGGTTTCCTTTCCTTGTTACCAAGTCGCTTTTGCCACTCCACAGCCTCAATGTTTCAGATTACCCCTGTTATCCCCGTACTTTTTCTTTTAGTGAGGACTTGGACTTACCGATTTTATAGTACTTTGAGATCTTTGAATCTTGCTTGGACTTTGTTTTGTTGATTACCGGTACCTAGGAAAGTTGATATATTATGTCATTTTTCATTTCCAGTGAGAAGAAAAGAGAAGAGAAGTTTCAACTTGTATGATATCGGATTATCAAGAACAGGATATTAGAATTGGACCAAGCGGGTTGTCTCGCTCGGTGATTCACTCTTCTTTGCTGGTAGATACCTAGATAATAGACAAGTACCAGTCCGGTATTGAATTAGAAACATCAATGCTGTCATAGCATATGAATATCCTTCGTATAAAAACTTGTAACTACTACTTACCTAAACAATACTACTACTATACTACTCCAGACTAACAGCCATTAAAAACACAAGCTAGAATAAAAAGAACTATTCAACCGATTCAACCGTCCAAACGCTTAATTATTCGATCAAATCACATTATCACACTCACTGTACCTGAGCTAAAAACTTGGAGTAAAAACTAGAAAAACTAGGAAGGAAAACCAGGGGATAAGCGTAACACCGCAGTGACATGACGTGAATATTAGATCATAAAAACCAATTTGAACCAATCAAATTCACTACAAGGTGATGATGAATCCAATAAGTAAGTCACTTAACTTGGAAGTGACGATGGACGATGCGGGTGCGGGTGCTGGGTGCGCTAGTACACGGGAAGTTCTGTTTGTTTGTAGTACCTGGAGGGCTGGCTGGCTATATAAAGAATTGTCTTCCTGTTTGTCGGACTTCTTCTTTTTCTTTTTTCTATTCTCAACCTCCTCTTCTCTGCAACAAGAACAGTAACTTACAATTTTAAATAATCAACTTCTTCTTCTTCACTTGATACTCGAAAGTCTTTATCCATTACATTACAACTTCATAAGTTGTTTAAATCAAATCAGGTCAAATCATCAAATCAAAACCAATCAATCGCAAACATGCAATTCAAGAACATTATCGTTTTGGCTTTGGCTGGTGGTGTTATGGTATGTTATTCCACTCTAACTTCAACGTTTTTGAATAAGTATCTACGTTAGCAATACAGATACTAACACATCATGTTTTTTAGGGACAAGCCTCCTCCATCATCTCATCCCTCTCCTCTGAAGCCAGCAGCGTAATCGGCTCAGCCACCTCATCCTCCTTGAGCTCCTCCTCCTCCGCCGCCTCATCTGCATCCACCTCCTCCGAGTCCTCTGCCTCATCCGCCTCCGGCGTCGCATCCACCATTTCCTCCGTCCAATCCTCCGTTTCATCCGCTGCATCCTCTGTCCAATCCTCGATCAATTCCGCCCAAGCATCTGCTGAATCTTCTCTCTCAGCTGCCCATGCTTCCGCTGCTACTCTCACCGGTTCAGCCGCTTCCTCTGCTTCTTCCTCCCTCGCATCCGTCTCTTCTTCTCTCGCTTCAAGCTTGAGCTCCAAGACTTCCTCCTTGTCTTCTTCTGCTAGCAGCAAGGCTTCCTCTGCAGGTTCCATCGTCACTACTACCAATTCGGCGGGTGAGACGGTCACTTCTACATCTACCGGTGGAGCTGCCATGCAAACTGGTGCAATGGGTGCCGCTGCTCTTTTCGGTGGTGCCGCCATGTTCGCTGCTGCTTTGTAAATAGATTGAATAGTTTCTCTTTCTTTCTAAAAGTGGCATAACATAGCGAAACGGCATGGATGGATGCATGATCATTCGAAGTGGGAATCTACGACGAATGATGATGGATCGGAATGTGTAACTGATGATCGTAATGATGATGGCTGGGAATGGGAATTGCGAATGGGCTTTGTACTTAGTTGCATTGCATTGCACTGCGAATTAATACCACTACATGAACATATCCGTTATCTTCATTACTTGGTGACTTATATGTGTGACCTCCAGCACCATGTAAACTCGATATCTTGAATCAATGTCAGTAGAAATTGATATTTACCTTTCAATTAGTCTGCCTTCCACGTCCACGTCAGCCAGCGGCCTTGCGAAACTTCACATCACTTCAGTTAGTTAACTTCAACTGATTGACTGACTGATTAGGTTATCATATTATCAATTTATCAAGGGGGCAAGCCCCCAAACCCCCATAGCTCGCTGCGCTCGAAGCTTTCTTTCTTTGCTTTCCTTCTGTCCCATCCTTTCATCTTCCCATCCATCCTCCCAAATTCCATTCATCCATCCATCCATAATATTCTGCCTCCACGGCAGTGGCTCCCAGAGGGCCAGCGGAGCGTCATCAGGCTTGTCTCATTTCCCATTCTCGAGGTTCAAAATCACATTTCAAAATCACATCTCAAAATCTTCAAGTTCCTCAAGAGTCAAGACCCCGAGGATACAAAAACATATAATCATTTCATTTCGTTTCATTTAAATTGATTTCCATTCCATTGCGTTCCGTTTTATTTCATTCAATTATTAGATTGATAAGGAGCAATACCCTTTTTAATTTCATAAACGATTTCCGCAGCTTCATCTGCACTCTTGGCTTCGAAATCGTAGCGTTTTTCTTCTCGGGATTTGTAGACTATGAGCTGTGTTTGTTGTGATAAAATTCGTGGTTAGTTTTTGATGAGTTGATTTGATGGAAAGGAAATGAAATGTAACAGATAGGAAGAAGAGTGGGAGGAACAGAGAGTACATTGTACAACCCAACATACCTTAAAATTTGTCGGGTGTCTGCGTGTAACTTTACAACCCACCACATTACTAAAATGAACCGTAGTTGTCTTGCCCTGACCCTCAAACATGGTTTTGCCGGTAGAAGCCGGGAGGACATGTAAATATTCCCCATCGATAGCAATGACCCTCTCATTCATGCCTACAAATCTCATGGGTTGTTTTCTCCATACCGTATATCTGCGATAATTGGCACTTCCAAGTTCATCCTGTTTAACGCTTTCCATCAGAGGATGTGGGACTAGCATTTGATTTCCCTTGCGAGTTTTGCGTGGGTCGGGTCGATCGACCATTAGGGAATTGGGTGTGCTACTTGATGGTGAACCCGTCATGGTTAATGGTCCATCGGTGGCAAAGCGTCGTCTGTACAAATCTAATTCTGATGAATTACCTATTGATCCAACAGTGCGATCAAGATAGACAACAGTTCCAGATCCTGTAAGTTTGAGGACATGACCTGCTTTGTCTAATTGTCTCTTCTTACAGACAGTATCGAGAACATCGGCCAAGTAAGTATCGGTAGTGACCTCTAGAGCGACCATTTGTCCAGGTGTAGCATTGATCGAGTGTATGTTAATACTCAATATCTTTTTAGTACCACCACCTCGTGGAGTGGGCTGTGTAAGAGCTGTCCCAATCGTAGGTGCATCTGCCAGTGTGGAATTCTTTCGTAACGCAGTCATCGTTGTAAGTAAAGGATTCTGATGAGGTTGTGTGCCGAGAGGAAATGAGGTATTAGGCTTTGGTGTATTGATAGGAGTGAACTCTTCTTCCGTTTCAGATGAGGCAACATCCTCTTGTTTGAATTGAGGAGTAAGTTTCTGATTTTCTTCGAATTGTTCATCAGTCGCTGCAACCAAAGCAAATTCATCAAAAGGTTTGGAATTCGATCTTGATCTAGCTGCAGCTCGATTGTTGGCGAATGTAAATGAAGTGACTGGTTTAAGGCGATCGAGAGGAGGAAAGTCAGTGTCTACCTCCCCATCATCAACCATCCGTAGAATCCATCGATTAACATTCAACTTCTCGGGGGCTATTGTAGGTTCTAACTTTTCCTCAAAATACCTCCATAGACTCAAACCGATCAGATCAGTGATAACTACTGGTCGATTGTGTGTTTCGTCTTCATGAACAGTTCTCCTGATCAGAACCTCGTAAGGCTTTGTCGTTGAAGTAGCAAATGGTGCCAATATACGAATATTGATAGGATTGGGATCTCCCTGTCCAGAAAGCGAAGCAAAAGTTTCGAATGGCATGGCAGCTTTCGTTCGCTTAGACATAATCATTGCTGTCAATAAGCTTTTAGGTTGTATCATACTAATAGGACGAGGAGGTGGTAGGGCTTGAAGTACTGGAGGTGCGGGCTTTGATCTCTTTGTTGGTGATCGTATAAGTTCTCGAGGTATAGTATTGCCAACATGCTGTGGTGCGGCAGTCATGGGTCCATCAACACTATCTAATATAGATGCGCTGTCGATACTACCACCAAATGCGGAAGACATGTCTGATCCTGAATCCTCATCTTCTTCCTCTTCCTCTAAGAGATCACTTACTTGTCTCTTTACACCGAGATCGGGATCCGGGATATGCGTTCGAACCGTTCTACCGGCTCTGGCAGTATTCCTATTTGATTCCCTCTGTCTTTGAAATGCAGATGCATCAAACTCATTATCAGAGGACATCTCACTACTTGTAACCGTATCTCTCCTTGCTCGTTCTTTCACAACCTCTACGGCAGATTGAGAACCTCTTCTTATGCCTGGTCCAGTGGTACGTGTGGGAGAACTTGCAGTAGTAGATTGTCGAAGATTGGATCCACGAATGGGGGAAGAACCGGAACGATTTCGTATAGGCATTTTAGAGAATTTTATTTGTTGGGCTGCCCTTTGATCTCCATCATCATCACTATCATCACTCAAATCACTACTATCTTCCTCCTCCATTTGTTCTCGCCTGCGCCTCCTTTTCGTAGCAATTCCTGGTCCAACCGTATCCCCTGCCCCTCCTGTGAGCAAACCTCCTTCTTCAACTTCATCCTCGAGACCAGAAGGTGCCAGACCAGCTGATCTAGGTGGTGCTTGAAAATATTCAGACGCTATAGCTGTTGGTATTGGCGGGGAATGTGTTCGTTTTATATTCGCGGCATTCGTGCGCCATCCAGCGGCTTTGAACCCAGGAGTATTTAGAAAGCTATCGTTAATCGTTATGAGACGTTCACCAACACCATCTGCGATTGTATTCAAATAATTTGATCTCAACTGATAAGAGACAAGACTTGTGTAACGGGTCAGCTTGAGACTTGAGATTAGGAAAGGGAAGCGTTGGGAAATCTCACTCTTCTACTTGAATGACCGACATAGTAAAAATAGAATGTGAATAATGTAAAGGAATGATCACCGGCTAGTAAATATGAAAGAAGATTAGGGAAGTTCAATTGGTCAAGTCATTGTCAAGCTTCAAGTTCGATTTCACTCATGATGAATGAAGTTGCGATACATTCATTATCAATGCTCAGCCTTACAGTATCTGGGGTACGCTAAAATTAGCGCCCATTCGCTTTTCATCAGGCTGTTGTGGTAATAGCCTTTTCATCAAATCTCACAAGCCATTTCAAATAAAATCATCAAACATCACCGCAACAATGGGTCTCGTCGATTATTCAGATTCGGACGATTCAGATGTTCCAGAGACTATTGCGCTAAAGCCTTCAATATCAACATCTTCAACAGGCAAACCAGCATTTCAAAAGGTTGTCGATAGATCAAATCCTGGTAAAATTCGAGTTTCATTACCACAAGCATCTTTAAAGGACGATCCCAAAACCGACGAGCCACCAACAAAGCGCGTCAAAACTGGTGGTGGAGCTTTCAGTGGATTTAATTCATTTTTACCAGCTCCAAAAAGAACAGGACAACCTACAAATGCGACACTAGGTGGTGGAAATGCGGCACGAAAGAGTGGTTTGGGAGCTGGAGTTAGTTTGAAGACTGGAGCGGCTCCTGCTTTTAGTAGAGAACCGGAACCAGAGAGAGAATCCACAGGATATGAGCCTACAGAAGACGAAGAAGCAGCTACTGGACATGGGATGAATTTACCCACACCAAATTCATTGATTGATGAACAGAAACCAGCAGATGAGGTCAAATTAGTGGGAAAACCATTAATGTTCAGACCATTATCCGTCGCAAGGAAACCAGCAAAAAAGAAGCTTCAAACATCGAACTCAAATACATCTACACCCTCTAATTTAACACCACAAACCAGTACACCAGCCACTCCACAACAAACTGGGAAAGCATCAGCGCCGAGACCAAAAGTATCATTATTCTCCCTCGAAGTAGAATCAGTCAACACAACTCCAAACCCAACTTCCAATGGAGAATACAAACCAATGCTATACCAACCCACCTACGAAGACTCCACTCCCACCACGACGCACACCCTCCCCTTCGTACCCACCCCTCCCGTGAACCTGCACAGTAACACCGAATCCCTCTCCTCCATAGCCGACACTCTGCACCTCTCCGCGGCCGAACGCCGCCAACTATTCGGTCGTCAAAAAGCTGGTGCCGCGCAAGCCGCTACCAAAATCATCAACTTCAACACGGATCAAGAATACGCACATAATAATGAACTACGCGCAGCAGGTGAACAGGTAGTACATAATCCGGTCAGGGCTATTGCGCCGGGTAAACATAGTTTGAAACAGCTTGTTGGGGCGGCACAGAGTCAGAGGGATGCGTTGGAGGAGAGTTTTGCGACGGGCAGGAATAATAGGAAAGAGGCGGGGAGTAAATATGGGTGGTAGATTGGGGATTTGGGGTTTGCGGTTTGGGTGGGTTGGGTTGGGATTAATTGGTTTGGTAAGGAGTGAGAGAGGAAAGGGGAGTAAGGGAGAGGATATAGGTTACGGTGGAAATGTAATTGAAATATGAAAGCTTTTAATATCTATAAATTTTATTCACAGATCTTTATTTCTTGATTATACACATAAATACAACCGATCACTCATACAATAAAACAACATCCCGGTTCCTCTTCTCTCTTCTCTAACACGTGCTTATTGTGGTGATAGACGTTGAAGATGTAGATATGAATATGGACATAGATATAGAGCAAATATATAATATAGAAGTAATTGTATATACAGATGAAATTCCCACGCCCAGAGTGTCGACACACCCATCCAAGGTGGACTCCCAAAATCAAACCAAACAAACTCCGCCCCGATCACAGCTCTTGTTCTCGGGACATGGACATAGCCATAGCCATGATAATTTTCAAATCCTCGCTCGCTTCCCCTTAATACCCTGCCAAACCAAACCAAACCATCCAAGAAAAATGCGCCTCAAAAGCGAAATTCTAGACTACCTAACAATCCACCTCAACAATCGTAAGGGTTCTCTCCCCCCTCATCAAACTCTCCCACTCCCCTCTCGTCCCCGGACTCACACCACTCGCCGCATTCGGCGTTAGCGCGCCTCTAAAAAACGGGCCCCTATCCTCATTCTCATTCTCATTCTCCGCATCCCCCCTCTCCCAAACCGGACTTTCCCCATCTCTCCCCTTAGCACTCTCTCCCACCTCCACCAAACCCTCCTCAACCATCCCCCCCTCAAACGACGTCTTCAACAACGATAAACTTCTGACTTCCTCGCGAGAAATACCCCCTTCTCTCATTGTTCCTCCATAAGCTTTCTTATACCCCTCATCCACATCATACAGTGCACTTAGCGAAATCCCCAACCACTCATAACATCTCAACACCTCCGCTCTGCCAACCTTCTTCCCATCGCGCATCAATACTAATCGTCTCAACTCATCAATCGCACTCAGCATATCTTCCGTCTTCAAGCTTCGCGAATAGGTATGTAAGGCGCATTTAAATGTATACAAGTAATCGAGAGTATAAAGAGATAAGCCCGAGGATGTAAACACAAGTCTGTTTTGAGCAAGAGATCTGCGGATTAAATCTTTAGTTCCAACATCCTCAATTGGTTTCGTAAGCGATGTCTCGCTCAGCCAATCTCCTCCGATCCCAGGGAATTTCCTCTCGGCGCGGGAAATTGTAGCTCGTAATATGCGTGCAGCGCGCGGTGTCAAGGAGGTGGAATGCATCAGTTTGATTCCGTATCGGTTGGGTGTATCAGGCGATGTCCATTCTGCAGTTGGGGTGCAAGGTGTTGAGGGAGGAGAGATGGAGGTTCGGATGTGGTGGGCCATGGTGTCTTTGGGTGAGGAGGGCAGTCCAGAATATTTTGTGCGCGAGAGGTAGATGGTTGAAGTGGAGAGGGTGGATGTTGTGGTAGAATTTGAGCGTTCGGATGGGGAATTGGAGAAGAGAGTATTGGTTGGACTTGAGGCGCGAGAACTCAGTGGAGAAATGCTTCGACTCGTGGGTGAGATGTCGCGGGTATGAGATGTAAGTGGTGCGTTATTGTAAAGAAGTGTCGTGGGCGATGTAGTGAGAGAGTGAGAACCAGGTGCTGTGGTAGTTTGGGAAATAATGGGACTTTGAATCTGATTGTCCTTTTTGACGACAATTAATGATAGATGAAGTCTCTTTCGCACTAAACGTTTCGATACATAATCGAGAGCTTCGAGTAATTCGGATGGTAGTTGCATTGGTTGAAGCAATGATGTGCCTGCTTCCAATGGAGAAGATATGATATTCTTTGAGATAGGCATCTTGATGACAGGGGAACAAATATACAGGAGATAGATGATATCGAAAAACAAATGATTTTTTATCTTTATCCTCAATATCAAAAGCTGAAGCCGATGAAGAGTTACTTAACTCGGGGTTCCAGCCAACATATATACAAATGAGAAGTATCAAAATAGGCAACTAACATGGTACACAAGGCAAATCGCACAAGGGAATAGGAGCTACTCGACGATCATTTAGTCCATTGTGGATACCAGTGTTTCCTAAAATACAATGTTGCATGTCGTTTAATTTTAACCGATGAGAGGAAGTTATTTTTGGAGGTTGATAAATTACTATCCAAAGCGCAAAAATAGATAAGCTCACACCTTTCTAGCCGCCATGGACTGTACAAGGTTAGCATTTAGTATTATCGAGCCGTAGATTTATCAAAGTCACTCCAAGATGAACTTCCCGGGCGCCTAGGTATATATATCTGTGCAACCCCTAACGTACTTGAGTTATTTTCGGATGTGATGAACTAGTTTCTCCTTTTCAAATATAGAAACAATTTACCCCGCGTCTGTCTACGAGTAGTGCTTCTGGCGTTTATCTCCTTATATCACTAAGATCGACTCAAACAGGAAATCTCCCGATTATATGCAAATCATTACTCTTATCTCTTTCTCGATCAGTTATTGGGATGGATTTCTCAATATCACATCTCGAAACCTTGCATATCACATATCACATATTTACACTCAATACGTTCTTATTACTATTTCCTTATAGTAACCATCTACAAGTACCAATAATAAAACCTACCATACACTCCCATAATTCTGTTTCAATCTAATCTACATCTCCACCTCCCGATCCATCTACATCTAATCTAATCTAATCTACATCTCAACCTCCCTATCCCTAATCGTAGGCCTACTAGCCCCCCACTTAGCCCACCCACCTACCTCACCACACAACCACCCTCAAAGAGATTATCCCTATCCCTTGTCCCTATCCATATCCATATCCATCTCCATAACTATATCTATCTCCCACCCACATCACATCTAAAACATTAAATTAAATTGAATCTAGATCTTTAGATCTTTTAATCTTTTAGCCTTCTAGCCTTCTAGATCTTCTACTCTTCTACTCTTCTAATCTCTTAACTCTTTAACCCTCTACGCATATAAACCACATCACATCACACCAGCTACACCACCTCAACCACAAACCACAAGACCACAAACCCCAAAACCACAAACCCAACCCTCCCCTTCCCTCCCTTCTCCTTCCCTCTCTTCCCCTCCCTCTCCCTCTCCTCCCCTCTCCCCGCAACACAATACAACATAACATTCCCTCCCAATATTCCTTCCAATGTTCCTTCCAATAATCCTTCCAATACCAACACCAAACCAACACCACTCACTCACACGTACCGCTATACCGCCATACCACCGTCCCAATACATTCAACACAAAGCACAAAAGACGAAACACAAATAAACACATAAACATAACAATATACAATAGATATGGTATAAACGATATAAACCAGTAGAGTAGTATATATATCAACATTATTTATTATATTAGCATTATATTAGTAATAGTAATAATCTACAGTATTCAGTACTAGAGTAGAACAAGTAGAACAATACAACATAATCCATCAACCCATCAACTATTCTATCAACATCACTTACCAGAGCCAGCCGCACCTCGAAACTAACATTACCAATACTTAAATATCACACAACACTCAACACAAAGAACCATTCAATCCAAAGTAATTTAAAGAGAGACATACACACTTGCACTTAAGACTTGCACTCAAGAATGACATATAGATATTAACCAATAATATAATATTCACAGCCTTCCTCCTTCCTCAAGGCATAATGTTTCATCGCTCGCAAGTAATATTTTTCCCTTCCCTTCCCTTCCTCATCACTGCACTCAGCTGACTAAGTAATCCCTCTTTCCACCCTATCATCATACTATCATAATTGCTTCTCTCCTCTCCTATCATACTTTCTATCATCTCTGCACTTTCAATTCCCCCCCTTGAAAATCATCTCCGTAGGACTTCACAACGCCATTCATCATCTAATCATTCATTCCACCCATCCGCCCATAAGATGAAAAAAAACTATAATCACAGGGGAGAAAGAAAAACACAAAAAGAAATCATGAGTGATTTATCCCATTCACCGCATCAACTCCATCCATTCCAACCAGACCCAACCAGACTTAACCCATTCCAATTCCCATTCCCAATTCCTAAGGTTCATAACCAAACCGCTATTGATCCGGATGCATTTCATCATCAAAAGTAGCAAAAGTCATTCCCCAGTATCCCTTAGTTATAGGTCTCCGAAATATATTGCGCCAGATGTAACGCCTGTTTGTTCGACTGGCATTTCACATTCGATTCATTCGGCCATTATGTGAGCCCAGTCATTGATCACACCTGATACGCCAGTGTAGATTAAATAATCTGGAAAGCTCCGAGTGCTTGTAATCAAAAAAAGGGAAAAAAGGTGTAATCGAAGGTCGTATCACAAAAAGTCATTTAGACGATGAGATTAGAGCTGTACCTCCAATTCGCTATCCATAGGCTCGCAAAGTTCCGTTATGCTGTCGATAGGTTCATCAGAGCCATAATCATCATCGGAATTACCCCATTCTATAATCTGGTTAGTATGTTCAAGGTGGTCTAGGGCGCGATATCTTACCAGAGGCTTCCTCGTCTGCTTCATCAACCATATATCTTCTCAAGTCTTTCCAGACAGCTAAAATTTGTCAGTTATTTTGGTTTCCAATAGACATGATATTGACTCACATTCTACTTTCTGTTTGTATGCATCGGCTGCTTGTCCGGGCTCAAAATATTGAAGGCAAAGACCAATAACATGCTCGATGTTAATCATAATTGTCCTCACGGGTTGCACTCGTTGTCGTATATAGACTTCATGTAGATAATCTAAACAAGCGTGGCCTAGCTTTTGAGACATTTTTATCCTGCTTAACGCCAGGTCCATTTCGCCCCCTGGTGCAGTATTGTCCACCTCGATACCCATATTAAAGATGATTTCTCCAAGGAACTCTTCAGTATCAGATCTGACAGAACTTTCAAAATGAGTGAGAAGTAGAGGGACCCAATGAGAAGTTGTATGTAAGACAACACTCGTGATATCTTCCCGAGAAACGTCGTTGTGATTGCTCTGCAGATTGATGAGATCTCTGAAGAAGCGAAGATATTCTGATCCCTCGTTATGTTCAATGTGGACCGAAGCCTTAGCAATATGAGTAGCAATTTCCAGAATCGCTTGCGGATTTTCTGAATGCTCGCAATACAATACCGCCGCTCTCAAAAACGGACTCCAGGATAATGAGGTGTTTCTTCTGATGCCGTGAGTGATTGCACAATACACATATTGGTCAAGATGGTTCTGATCCGGAAAATGTAAGATCCTGGCCATGATTGATTTCGTTGCGTGCTGGTTCTGATTAATTATGAGAAGCTTCTCAGTAAGGACATGGGCGTTGGTCCTCGTCCAGTGGCAATCTATTCTCTGTCTTTCTTCCCATGTGAAGGGTATGCTATGACCACCAAGGAATAGCTGTAGGCGGGAATCAGATTGGTTAGTTTCAGGAACCGCCGGGTCGCAAGTTAAGATAAGTCGGGATAAGAGGTCGATGATGCTATCATAAGAGACCTGTCTTGCTGTCGAATTCTTCTTGGCAATAAATGTAAGCATCCGCATTATTTGAGGGCTATGAGTGTCAATAGGATCTGCACAGATGATATCTAAAGTTTTCATGAGAAATCCCGAGTCGAGAATGAATGCTGCTTCATCATTCCCAATGTTGGCGATGCTGGCGAGCAAGCCGAAGTATTCAGGCCAAGCTCTTAGACTATTATGAAAATTTTCATATAGTCGAGTTAAGGCACCAACCACTTCTTGAAGCAAATTCGGCTCTCCGGGCTTAACGATCCCACCTTTAGCAAGACCGTATGCATAAGCAATCCCATTTTTAACCGCCATCAACGCTCCGAGGACTAAAATACCTACCTCTGAACGGACCATGGTTTCAGGACATCTCAGAAGCAAGAAACGGAAAGAATCAGTGCATCTACAGAGAAAGTCAAGAAAGTCGCGGCTGCACTCTCCGCAATGTTGACATTGTACTCGCAAAGTATTTACGAATATTCCAATGTCTGGGACATCTTTTGAACGTGCGACAACTTGGTCCAGATGAGACATTGCAACCCACATGGCCTGTTTTTCAAGATCGTGCGAATCTGAGCAGATCCCACTGTTCTTAATCTTGTTCAAGTGCCTTGTGTTTTCAAAAATATTCCGAACGAAAAGAGCATGGGCAGGATCGTAGAGACAGTATTTGCGCATTACAAGCTCGTTCTCCATAGTTATGTGATTTGCCTGTGGCCGATTGACGGCTACCTTTAATGGATTTGCGTTCTTCTTTTTCGCCACTTCTTCCTTTGTGACGGTCAACGTTGAAGAACGTTGGTAAAACAGCATATAGGCACTATAATTCTTTTCGAACTGCAGGGGGTTCTCAACAGTCCCAGGTTCAAGGCCACCGTAGCAGGCTGCCTCCATGAAAACTGGATCCCAAGAAGTCACGTTCTCATCGTTGAACTCCACCCAATTCCCTTTGCCATCAACTTGTGGCCGCTCTCGGATGAAAGAATAGTAATGGCCGGATTCTGCTGTTCCAGAGTGGACAAGAACACCAACAAGCTCAAAAATATCCTCTTCAACTTCGCCTGATTCATTCATGAGGTATTCAACCTTATAAGGCCGCATATCGATCGATGATGGAAATGCGAAGTGGTCGTTGATCTTATTTCGTGTGAGTGTGCGAAGATTAAAATCGAATCTTTTCAAATGAAAGATTAAATTGTCCGGCACATCCTTAAGACACGCTCGTTTGACTGCATCAACATGACGATTGCAAGTCTCGCATTTGTATTTGTTATCGCCTTCCATGGCCTCGCCTTCGACATAAGCCTGCAGACTTTCTTCGAGTGACTTTTTCCCCTTGATATCACATTGGATGGCGGAGAAGTCCTCTACTCTCCCTGATATATGAGGGCACTCTTTAGACTTGACTTGCTGTACCAATTTGCCTCCATAAAATGAACGGACTTTGCGCTTGTCATCGTCTGTTAATTTTTCACGCTCCAAACGGTCGAAGAGCAGATTGTAAAATTCGTCAACATCCATTTGAACGGTGACATCGAGCTCAAGCTCTTCATAAGTTGGGATAGCCGTAGCAAAATTGGTTGGGTCGACAAATCTTCTCATGCTGTTTTGCATGAAAGAAAATAGTTGTTGAGTCTCAAGCAGGAGCTTTTGTGATCCAGGAACAGCGATATGCGAGTTGAAAATGAATTCCCTAAACGACACATTCATGAATAGTTGTGTCGTCAAAGAGTTGAGGTAGCACGTATTAGAAAGATTCTTCAGACCAACATAGCCGGTTGGCGATCTGATATACTTCGATCTTTCAAAGCTCACTGACATTTCCAAAAGATAAGGATTATCGGATCTTGAATCATAAGGAATGGTATCTGACAGTAATTGCAATACTTCTTTATACTGGGTAGTATCGTCCTTGACTAGAGCCAATACCGTCTCTCCCATGGCATTCCGGTTTCTAGAATTTATCACTGGGATTTTTTGGGCAATGAGTCCATCTATTCCAATATCCTCCTCGGTTGAGAGAGTGGGAAACAAATGTCTCTTGAAAAGCTCAACTGCAAGATCCCCGCAGGACAGTTTTTGTTCGGATTGTTTCATGGTAGTTACAGCATGATGCAATAAGTTGATTAACCCTTGGGTGACCATATCAACAGTTTCAGGTAGCCCGACGTCTTCGTAGTTCTTGTGGTTGAGGAGTAGATTGCCCCATTCCTGAGCGACTGTGTTGAGATCTAAATCGACCGTTGTTTCTAAAACTCTTTTGAACATCGTCAGTGCAAGTAGGAACGTCTCCTCGCACTGTTTGGGTCTCTCGGCAGCCTCGGGTATCAAATTGGCTAATGTCGGCCATAATGTAACAGCAACCTCCGATGTGGAAACACAAGTCGAATTAGGGTTAAAGGTACATTTACCCGTGATGGATTTCAAAATGGCTTTTCTGACGAATGGGCGAGGATCTTCTAAGAGAAGATCCTTTAGGAGAGTGCTGTCCTTGAGATGGCGAACAAAGGTACTCCATAAAGCAGAGTTTTGAGTGGCAACTTCAAGTAAAGCTTCAACACTTGTCCATATCAAATGAACCGAGGTTTCTGTAGTCGTTACTAATTTGGCAGCGTATAGTAAATCTAGGAGACGTCTCAAAAGCTTGTCGTCAATGCCGACCGTCGATGATGGAGGTAGAGAGGGGTCTATGAAGAATTAGCTACTGAATTCTCGAGGGAATAATTTATCAATACCCTTAAGAAGTGATGCCAAGCTGCTGACAAAATGCATGGCTAGAGTTTGTCTAATTGCTTGCGGCGCACAATTTCCAAGGAATTTCGGATCGGAGATCGCAGCAATGAGTAAAATTATCGCTCGATTGAAAACAGTCTCATCCACGGATCCCTGCTTGGGTTAGTTGAGAATTTTGGAGAGGGAGTGGATTGCAAACCTTTAGAGACTGAGAGGAAATATACTGCTTCAATCCATACAGCCCATACAAAGCTTTGTATGGTTGCCCGAGCGGAAATATTTCGGTATAGGGGACAGTAGAATTGCCAAGATCCTGCAGAACTCTGTCATAGACGGGAAATTGAATGAGAAATGAGTAAATCTGAAATGATTGTTAGGAATCGAAACGGCCCATTAAATGTCAATTATACATACCTTTTCTGCCAAATTTTCTTGCATGCCAAGATAGCTCCAAAGTTGATCGAACTTCTTTGTAATCTCCAATTGGAGGGGACCATTGTTGCTTAGCAATGGAGGGTCTCCATCATCACGGCGCTTGACAAGGACAAGTCCATTCAGATTGAGATCTTCCACAGACTTACACAATTCGGTCTCATCGTGTTTGAACTCCTTTCCACTGTAAAATACTCTGCAAGAAGTGAAATCCGTTTCCCTCTGCAATTTTGCAACTAATGTAGCAGCTGTGTCTAACGCGCCTATGGTAAGCTCCTTTATAGACGACGTAGTTTCATCAAATACTTGATACCGGATCTTGATAGCAGCGCCCTGTACAGCATCTGATGGGATAGTGACAGCGGATCGCAACTTTCGGGTGGCAAAGTGGTTGTTGCTTGAATAAGCCGTGAGGAATGCTTGCAAAGCTGCAAGTGATCGAGTGAAAAGCAGGTCCTGTACGTGAATTTGAGACTCCGGTATCACCATGACCATATCATCATCCTCTCCACTGGCTCGATCATCACCAGCAGTCTTCAATTTGCCTGCAGCATCTGCGAGGTTGCCCAAGCATCGCGTGAGAAATGCTAGATGTAACTCTCGTGCCTTGAGGAGAGGTAACTTTTCGATGAAGGGGCCCACGTAAACACCCACAAGTTCTTGAATGGCCATTTCATAGACTGGTCCTTGGGGGGCGCTCCCGATTATTCGCCATAACTGCTCCATGGCGAGAAAGTCGAACGACAAATCTAGCTTAACATTCTCGTTTTCGGGGGACTCATCTTCTTTCTCCTTTAGCCAGAAATAGATCCCGCTCTTCACAAATAGCAAGGTACCTTCCAAAAAGTAAATAGGTTCCAGTCTTGGCAGATAGTTCTGAAAGCAAATGGCAAGGTATCTGTTGGTAAACTTTTGTTTCTGGAAAGCCTTGTTCAAGATTTGCCAGCCTGCTACGCGATCGGCGGTATCGTTTGATTGGGCTCCCACCAACAAATTCCAAAGTCGTGTCCCTAGTTCGGTATTGATCGTGTCGGCCTCCACCAAAATGATTTGTAGCAAGATTTCGCGACGAGCAATATTGGTAGGGCTATCATAAGCGAGAGAGCGGTTTTTAGCTATACTCAATTCCAATTCATCGACCATTAATCTTGTAAGGCCATGTCCAGTGGTAAGAGTGTGAAGATCCGGCAGCAAACTTTGATGAAGTAATGCACTGATGACACATATGCTGCCCGGTGCGGTGGTCGTCATATCAGAGATGTCCTTTATACAACTCAGGTAGATATCTCTGCGGGCTTCCTGACCAGGTCCATGCACAAGCAGTTCACGAAGGTGAGTTGCAGCAAAATTCTGAATCTCAGGATAACCGTTCGGGCAACCATCGCTGGCAATTGATGACTCACGGATCAGCCGGACGCATATGTCATAAGGAGGAGCGTCGAGCTCTCTACGACCCGATTTGTTGGAAATCTCTCTGAAAAGATTTTCGCAAAAATCTCTCATTGCGACAGTAAACGCCTGTATTGGGAGAGCAGCAACCTTCTGACATATGTAGAGACAAGCTGGATACTCGTATAAGCTTAAAACTTTTTTCACCATTCTCAAAATGGCTTCCACAACCCTTGGGTCCTGGCTTGTCATCACAGTCTGCCAGATGGTGTCGGTCTGCTCGTCCTCGTACGACTTCGTAACGACCAAGAAGCCAAGGATGTTGCTGCTCTCATTAATAATTTCGGGGTGAGATCCAATACCGACAATATAGTCAATCAGCTTATGTTGTAATATCAACTTTGCAAAGTGGTGTAGAATTAAACCACCATTGGGGAGTCCTTCTTTTGATCGATAATTACTGTGAAGCATCAAGAGATCTTGGCACATGGTTGTTACGCCAACCACTCGAAGTTGCATCTGAGCTGAAGTGATAAGTTTTTTGAGAACGGAAAACTTCCACTCAAGAGAAATGATCTTGGAGAGGTGTGTGTCTGGAGCATCGGGGTAGGCCTTTCTCTGAATTTCGATTCGATCCTTTGCTACTCGAGGATTGCACGCCATCGAGTGCAATGATATTTGCGCGAGAGAATTAATATGCGTAGCTGCAGCATCCGGAGAGAGAAATGTGACATTTTTCTCAATGATAGACTCCAGCGCTGAAGACATAATAATGAAGAATTCATATCCATGGGTCAACTTCCGGTTTGCGTCGTCAACTTGATGCAGGCCGCCGTGGATACCGTGTGGTAGGTGTCTTTTGAACCCTGCGGCAGCAGAATTTATTTTCTCCACCAATCTTGACGGCTCGGTCAAATTATCAAATAATCTTGGAAGATTGGGTAGAAATCTCAACTGCCCTTCAACGTACTTGGTGAGATTAAAGATCGATGCGCCCCCAGCCTCAAAATAAGATAAAAACTCAGCAGTATCTTCTTCCCACCTCCAGTGATAGTAGTTCTCCACACTTTTTCCAATATGACCTGCCTCCAGATCAACCTTTAGTAGGTGACTATAAGTTGGAAGGTAACGAGGCGCTACGAGATCCGGTGTTGAGTCTGTGTCATACGATAACGTTTTGACATCCATTGCGAGAAAGCTCCCGGATAGTCTGGCGTACTGATAAAGGAATTGGGCTAGAGACTTCGAACGGGGGTCGTTTCTATGCATGAACTGTCCGAAATAACGGCTACGAAAAGTTAGTTTATAACGACGTCTGTGATTGCAAGTACAACTAACGTTCGGAAATTCAATCCCCATATCAACTCTGGAAATGCAAGCCAAAACTCTTTATGCCTAATGAATGCGCCATGCAAGCGATTATCTGAATTGGCGAAGCGGAGAAAATTATCTATCCAATCTCGGAGTTGGACAAATACATCCTCAGTTTCAATGGCTTCTATGATTATTGTTAGAGATGTCCGTTACCTCATGGTTGCGCAGAAATCCTTACCATATTGCAAAATTTGGATAACCCTCTTGAGTGCCTGCATAATATTTTCTCCACGGTGTTGGGAAGGAAAGTGACTTAGAGGATCAGGAAAAACTTCCTCCTCATCGATAATAGCCAGAGTTGGGCTTCGCTCAGGGTTATCAGAACTGACAGGGATGATTTCAACCTCTGGACTTCCTTCCATCACAGAAGGAGAGGAAGAGGGAGATTCGAGAACTGAAGCTGGCACAGTTGATAAGACATCGCTCTCGGATTCAATACTGATTCTGGCACCTTCGTCTTCCTCAGTATTTGTCATTTTCGATGGAGTATTAGGAGAAGCCGGACTGGGGCTGGAGAGGTTCGATTCTATTGGAGGTTGAGGGGTTCGCAGATTAATTGTAACTCGACTGGATGTTCGCTCGACTTGAGAATGCGCCGTCGTAGGTCGTGTTGGAGTGCTTGGTGGGAGAGGATCTTGAAGAACATCTGGGACATCTTTCGGTGACGACATTGAATCGGGCAGAATATCTGAGGCTGGATTTGTATCAACCGACCTGCTTCTTGAATCACTCTTAGAAGTCTTTTGTCTCTTTCTCGCAGAATGTTGTTCGTTATCATCAAATGGAAATGGATGTATCGAACAAGGCTCTGATGAGACCGCACGTTCTGGCGACGACTCTACTGAATCTTGGTCCATTTGGCAGGGTTGAGAAATTGAATGAATATGGTGGAAGCTGTCCAGAACAGCAGGAGCTGTAGGACAGAAAGCTCTCGTAAAGCTTCACACAATGCCCCCCCCCAAGAAAAATCGCATATAGCAACTCAGTTATAGATTATTGAATTGACATTCCCCGCACAGGGTAATGAATTTGGGTGAATGTGTAAATTTACCTAGGTACACCTCCTGTATGACGGAGTGAGAGGGGTAACTTTGTATGACAAAAATGATGAAGTTAATATGGTTTATGCGATTAAGATGCAGGTTTGGAAGCTACACTTATTACACTTTTTCCAGTAGAAATTTGTTGTTGGTAAATTAAAAGGAAAAATAATTGTAAAGAGTGTGAATTACGTAGGTAGTCAATCAATTTGATTGAAGGTATCCGGGAGCGGATGTAACTTGGGTAATCACTAATTGTCGAATGTATTAGAGTAAAAGAATTAAAGGAAAGCTAGGTATCCTAATTGAGCAAATCAATCCTTTTCAAAATAGTGGAAGTAAACTGAATTGAAATGTTCTTCAAGTCTATGAGAAAGTTTGTATGAATGATGGAAAGAAAGTCTTAATGATAGTATTTAGTCTTATCGAAACTTACCTAGTAGTTTTGAGCTCCCTTTGCGCCCCACCATGTTCATTAAAGCAGCGATAGTGAATTGAGGCGACAGCTCTTCATTTTTGATAGGTACTAGTAGGTCACTCATATCTCTATTAATTATAGATAATATAATGAGTAAGGTAAATCGGTATATGAGATTCACTTATAGATATCTAGAGGTTTTATTGTTCAAATTACTTATATAATCAATTAAATCTTTCTTCAACATCATTCATTCATTATCTAGATTGTATGTTAAAGTGACAAGGAGTCTAAGGGTTCACCGCCCGCAATACCTAAGCTTTAGCCTGAGGCACATATACATCACAAGATCAGCAGAAAAACATGCAGTTTCTATCATTGATTTATTTTACCCCTCCAATAGGATTTGTCAATGCTCCTCATCAGCAATCACTACTTTCTCTCCTTTCGGACTAATGTGCTGGAGATTACATCTAGACATAACGTCACATGACCAACTCAATAGGTAGATTACAATACTCAAATACAATAATTATTGAGAAAATATACATCTATCTATTCATAGCTCAACACCGCACAGAAAGAAGAAATAAGAGAGATGGATAACAAGAAAATTAAAACCATCTCTCAGTTGGATACACCATTCACTTCAGTTCAATGGTTGGTGAACCTTCTACACAGACAGCATGATTTCACTTTGAATTGATGCTAATCTGAATTCCTAGGCCAGAAGTATCCTCCAAAGACCAAGAAACCATTGTTGAACTTCTATGCAGGTGTGTGAACATTTTGATACATAAGAAACACTTTGAAATTACATATCAGTCACTTGTTTTTGCTACAAGAATATTCTACCTGAAATCTGCAGTGCCTACCTAGAATATTCGACAGCAATTCTAAGCTAATGATAATGATAATGCAAAAGGCTGATCATCATTCTAGTATATTATCACCTATTGGTGCATATCGTTCCAATCATATTACTCCATCTAAAGGAAAGCGAAGCAGGAAACGCAAGAGAAGGAACTCTAAGCCAGAAGACGAGAAGTCATCAGAGACTCCCCCACCGCCCGAGATTTCTTCCTACATCGTTACAGGGCTCAACAGTATCCATCGAATACTAGAAGGATCCACCAAGAAAGGGTTTGAGACCAAAGAAACTCCCAGTAGTCTCGAAACCGAAACTCGCCCCCAAACCGACCAAATCATCAGTAGCCCCAATCCTCCCAATCCACCCCACCCCCATTTCTCCGCCATCTTCGTCTCGCGCTCCAACCAACCCCCAATTCTCCACGCCCACCTCCCTCAAATCATCGCCACAGCCTCCAAAGCACACCCTACCAAACCATCCACACGATTAGTAGCACTACCCAAAGGATGCGAAACTCGAGTCGCCGCTGCACTCGGTCTACCCAGAGTGGCATTCCTCGGAATTATCGATAATGCACCATATTCTAAGGCTCTGCTCGATATCGTTCGAGACTGTGTGCAGGAGATTGAGATACCGTGGTTGGATGAGGCGAGGAAATCAGAGTATTTAGATACGAAAATCGATTCGATCCAAACGTCGATCGGTGAGGTGAAGTCAAAATGAGGTAGGATAGCATACACGCACGGCGAGGTCGATGTCACAATCTTGTATCTCCGAAGGAAGAGTTCGCACAGCTTCGGCCTATGCGATTGGAAAAGCATAGATCTTTTGCTCCATGAAAATCGGATCCCAAGTATCCATCAAGAGCCAAGAAGTAGCAAAAGGAATAACTTAGCTCTTGAATATAATTCAACGACGATGATGAGGCTGTTTTGAGAGATGAACAGTAAATCAGCTTCATAGGTACCGGTACTCGTTTGGAAATATACACCATGCTCTAGTTTGGAGACATGACAATAGCAAGCACAATGGAACAAGAGAATAGTAAAGAGGACCGCAACGAGAAATTCAATGCATCCTATTCTCTATAGTACTCATACCGCCCCGTGCTTTCTAGCCATTCGTCACTTGTGAATTGCAATCATTCGTTTATTCCTACAGTAGGTATTCATGTGTATCTTCATTTCCTCGCATGCCTGATCCCTTAAGAGCATCACTTAACCTTCCATCCGTTTCAATTTCGATTCAATTCAATTCAGTTCTTTCCCTCCTCTCTATCCCCTGCAAGTATACTCTCCACCTTCTTCACTTTCTCTGCGAAAGGTTGATTTTTATCCGTCCTATTCATTATCGTCAATATCATCCAACCCATCAATATCAATATCAACATCAATATATCCATCCCATACCCCACCCAATCTTCATTCTCCCCCGCCTTCCCCCCATTCCCTCATATCCGGTAAGAAAAGGCATTCCACAAATCAAATCAAATCAAAGCAATACAAGAAAGAAATTGAGACATACCGTGTCCCAGCCCGAATATCGGTCTGCACGCGCAAAACTCCATTTTCATGTACGAGGGTGTGCGCTTGTCCTATGAGGCGCATTACTTGATCCCAGGAGCCTTCTGTGGGGTGAGGGGGGAATGGGTTAGTGTTATGTTATGTTATGTTATTTTGGAATGAGGGATTGGAGGGGGAGGGAAGAGGAAGGTGGGGTTATGGGGTTGTGTGAGAGAGGTGGCAGAGGATTGATGGGATAAATTGATTTGTGTGGATGGATGTGTGTGAAGGGAAGATTTGTATATCAAATTTCAATTTATTCGCTATGTCTGCACTGGCAACATCATATATACTATAATATGACTCCTTGAATTCCTCATTTCGGTACCCCATCCCATCCACCGAACTACAACATTAAAGAAGGAGAAGAAAGTAGAAAACATATACATACCAACAGTAGTCCCCGCCGAATGCATACTATAATTTAACCCGCTAGCTTTCATCAATCGCTGAACAGCAGCAACTTCATTTGATACTGAGGCTGTAGGGGTACCGATCTGTGGTGTGGTGTAGCGGTTAGAATCTTTGAGATACTCGCTGCTCTCTTTTTCTTTGGGGATGGAGATGATACAGGGGTAAAAACAACAAGGGAAGTACAAGGACACAAAAGACTACGCAAAACAAAGTATAAGAAGATTGTAAGAGAGGGAGGAAAGAGAGAAAAGGTTCAAAATACAGGAATCAAACAGAAATCCGCAACGGCTTTGGGGGGTGTAGCTAGATTGGCATAATCGATAGTAGTAGAGGTTGAGGAAGACATGGTTTTGGTTTGGGTCTTGGTTTTGATCAGGGTTGTATGATATATCGATGAAATTGGACTTGGACTTGGAATAGATGGGTTCTTGATAATGTTTTTAGAAAAGCAGAGGTTCGTAGGTGTTGATGAAAGATGAACGAGGTTGAGAACTTGTGGGGGGAGATGTACATAGGTGCGGCACGTGATGAACCGAGGCTGGCAGTCTGGCAATGATTATTTTGCTAAAATTCTAAAAACAAAAACACTACTGGTAGATTCCTGCTTGGGATATGAACTTTACATGTATATACCGGTATATTTTAAGGTTATCGAGGGTTTATTGTATAGGTAAATAATATGTGGTGACACTGGTGATGCATGGAATATACAAAGATACTCGAGTAGATGCGGGGGTATTCTTATCTGGCTGGATGAGATTGTTGATATCACCTTTGTGCTATCAATACTTTTACTGATGAATACCTAGTGCCTATTCTACTACTGGATTATTCTTTATACTCGTAAGTACTCGAGTAATAAGTACATCTCAATGCCTCGTCTCTGGCACTGCATTGTTGAAGATATCTTGTTAATCGTACCGCTAACACTAGACGAGCTTCATAATGCACCTCATTCATCTTTCTGGCGTTTGAAATGATCGTTTTCGATTCGTCTAGATTCAAAATAGTATCTCGATTAACGTCAAAGATCAAACTGAACAATCTACCGTTCATCACATACTTGATACGTACCCCACGAAAGAAAGAATCAGCTTGGAGCAGATGTTGTTTGATGAATTGTGGATTGTCTGGTCTGGTCTGATGTTACCTAGATAAGTTCGACTATGGCAGACTCGGAATCTCGAAATAGAGTGGATAATACAATCTCTTACAATCGTCGATAGGGTCCCTTATAAGTTATAAGATGTGGCATGTGAATGGACAAGGCATACCGGAAATATTGGTAATCGAAGCTCTTTTCATTTGGAAGGTCTGATATACGGTGGAGTGCAGAGTATTAATAAAGTTGAGTTTATTGATCTTCATCGATAGTAATTGTTTCCCGTCTGCTCAGTGCTCACTCGATATTGCAGATGGATCAGGGTTTTCGGGATAGGGGTATATTCCCGGTGGCTTGGGGCTGCAGGCAGATAAGATCAACATCTTCAGCCTTCTTCAACCTCTAGCTTCAAAGTGGACAGCTCAAAGGACAGCTGCATCTTACATTGGTCAATTTATTGAATTGACCTCGTCACCTTTTGAAACCCACGAGGCTGGCGGGCGATTTGTACCCCAGCCAAGGTTAAAAATAGAAATGGCTAGAAAGTTATTCACCAACTTCACGAATTCCAGCCAAGTAGTCTAACATCCTCATTCTCTCTTCACTAACCTCAAACATCAGCAGAAATGATATGACTTACCGATACAGAACAAGCATCACCCAGTGTACCATCGTCGAACCCAAACTTTTATACCGTTTCATGCAGATCTAGAAGAAGTATTGATTGGAAGTTCTCCTTTCTAGCTTTTATTCAAATACGGATGAGATCCACTTTTCCAAGACTCGTAATGTTGTTGGCTTACGACAATTTCAAGAGAGAATTGAAAGAGGTAACGAGGCGCAGTAAATATGAGCGAGTCTTATTACATATATGGGTAATCTATTTATTTTGATCAAAACTTTTCCATACCTTTTGAAGCCTCTTTAACATCTGATTTTTTCACATATCTGTTGTTGAGAACTTCAGTCGTTTCCTCTGTGTCGTTTCCTTTAAGAGTCAACACGTTTCATAATCTTGCCACTCTTGTGCACGAAGGATTCTTAACATTACCTATCGTGATATCGATCCTTTACTCTATCAAATATGCGGCCATTTCTTGCTGCCGCAACGGCGTTTCTTTTTTTGGCTAGTTCTTCGGAGGCCATTCCTCAAAATGGTGGATCTAGTGGTTATGGAGGCCAACAATCATCATCGATAGCTGTTGCAAAATCCAGTTCTGTCCCAGTAACAGAAGCAGCAGTATCAACAAGCACAGTTGCCTGTAACAATTCACCAGAACTATGCAATCGAAATTACAACAACATCACACACATGGGAGCTCACGATTCCGCATTTTTAAGAGATTCAACAACCGGGTTTACAACCGCAGGAAACCAATTCTATAACGTCACAGTCGCTTTATCCGCAGGTATTCGATTGCTCCAAGCACAAGTTCATAACTCGAATGGAACCTTGGAACTATGTCACACATCTTGTCTACTTCTCGACGCGGGTAGTCTCGAAACCTTTCTCACTGAAATTAAAACCTGGATGGACGCCAATACTAACGAAGTCGTCACTCTTCTTCTAGTCAATTCTGACGACGAATCAGCCGCTACTTTCGGATCCATCTTCTCCTCTTCCGGCATTGATACTTACGGCTATACACCCACTTCTACCACCGCACCCATCTCCACTTGGCCCACTCTTCAAACCCTCATCACCGCAAACACCAGACTGATTACTTTCATCGCAAGTATTGATTATGATTCCAAATATCCATACCTCCTCCCAGAATTCACATACGTCTTCGAAACCTATTTTGGAGTCCTCTCCCTCGACGCCTTCAACTGTACTCTCCAACGCCCCACCTCGGTCGATTCGGCCTCTGTCGCTGTCAAATCCAGCTACATGGGTCTCATCAATCATTTCGCCGACACGGCCCAGTCATTCGGCATCACAGTCCCAGATGTAGGAAATATCTCAACAACAAACTCCGCAAGCACAAGTACGACGGGCGCATTGGGAACCCAGGCAAAGCAGTGTAGGAGTGAGTGGGGTATCAAACCAACGTTTATCTTGGTGGATTTCTTCAACATAGGTCCAAGTGTGGAGACGGCGGATATATTAAATGGCGTTTTGGGCGAAACGTCCGGGAGGACAAATATTAGTACGAGTGTTTTGACCGCGAGTAGTGATGATACCAGTAGTGGGGCCAGCTCGCTGAATTTGAGTTGGGGTTTCGGTTTGGGTCTGGGGAAGAATTGGGAAATCATGTGGATGATGATAGGAGTGGTTGCAGTAGGGAATTGGATCTGCTTGTGAGTGGGTTGAAGATCGATGGGATGGGATGGGTACCTTTTTCTTTCGTGGGGGGATTCTTCTTCGCTTTATGGAAATTATGATTGAGGATTTGCTTTTACTTTTATATTTACATAGCGACGGCGTTTGGGATATTTGGATCTAGGAAGGCAAAATTGCATCTGCATTCGCATGAGCATAGGGAATGTCGAGCGAAGCGAAGAAATCACATGTGTTTACTGTAGGAGGATATCGATATAGAATAGAATAGAATGATATGAGATATGAGTGGAAGTCGGAATGAGAATAGTCTAGACTCTAGATAGATATCACTTCAATATAAGCTAGAATTTGAAGGTTTTGACTACTTTACAAGTTCCTATCTCTTATTTTTATTTTTCGGATTTTCCAAGAAATGTATTTGGATTGTACGAGTATTAGATTGGATTGAATGGGATAGGATAAGGTTATCCTGGAAATTTTATTTTCGGCTCATCGTTTATATTTGTAGCTAGATATATCAAGTTATATACTCGAGTAAATGAATAGACTTATGGATCGAGGTTTGGTTTTGGTTCGGTTTGGTCCGGTTTGGTTTAGTTTAGTTTAGTATTATAGACTCGGACTAATAATATCGAATCAATTAACCTTTATTTGTTAGATAGATATATATATATATACTCGTATATTACTATATTGTATTAATATGCTGAGTACTGGATATATTCTATAACGTATTTGACTGCCTTTGGTACTCGAGCCTTGATACTTGGAGCCTTTTACGTGATATCCGGATATCCGTCTACTTCAAGTACCGGGACGGTATTACTCATACGCCGAATGGCTCAGACCAATACCGGTACTGTATCGTATTCAGCATGAAAGTGGAGCAGATACAGTAACAGCAACTAATAGGAACACAGCGAGAAATTATTTGAATGGATGAATGGATGGATGGATAGATGGATCGTCTCTGTACGTGATGAAGTGAGGCTCATTTGTTGACTCACGACTCTAACTAAGCCTAAAATATCCTGGAAACTTGGAAGCATCCTTGTGTTGTGATGTAGATGACGCCTAAACTGTTTGAAGGGGTTGAAGGCTGAATATTGTAACTCTATCCTTGGGACGAAATAACATCGATCCATCTCATTTCATTCAATATGTTGAATGATGATATTTCTTTACCTAGGTATCTTTACGTATTAACACCACGGTCAATGATATTACTCTTCGTAATTCTACCTACCACTGACTGCATAGACAATACCCAATACCCCACGTAGATATTCAGCTGCGCAAGCTATCAATGACAATGCGGGGATCCTGACGACTTATCCACCAATCTGCAACAGAAGTATGTAGGGCAGAGTATGCATTAACAACACGGTGAGTCAAGGTGTCCAATGTCGGTATGACATGAAAGTATATTGGCAATGCATTGATATCTCTGACGAATGGGAGAAGTTCAGTGTTGTGCTAAGCTGCAGGCTGACTGCTGCGGCGAGTGTTGCCTATACACCACCACTTTTACTCCACAAATATCACCAAAGTTCATATATCCACATTTCAATATTTATATACTTCTATCTCGTCCTCATCTCATTCTAGATCTTTATATTCTTTCCCTTCGATATCCTCTCCTCTCTTCTCTTCTCTTCCTCCTTCCCTCCCCCTCTCATTAAAAATACACTTCCGACTCAATTGCGATATCCTCAACAATGCATACCACCGAGATCCCAAGCAGGGAAGGCGAGAAATATGTCGTCGTCAAAGCCGAGCAAGAAGCTATCACCCCCACCCAAGCATCAAGCGATGCCGATCAGGACGAAGATATTAAATGTCCAGAGATTCTGTACAAAGTGCAGTATAAGGATATGGGTGGTGAGATCAAGGGAACTAAAGAGCTGGCAGCACCATATAAGTTGAAGAAGACTACGTAAGTTGACCACCATTTTCTTCAACTAATTACATACTAACATCTTGAAGTTATCGTGATTCGGAAATACCTATCCTAGAAGTCCTATATAGTGTCACTATTTGGTTCCCTACCATTTATGCCAAGAAACATGGCAAGAAGGATAAAGATGATGATAACGCGGATTCATCAGATCAGAGAGATGAAAACGACTTCGATGAACGATCCATGGAAGAGAAAGAACTCATCATTCATTCTTCACATATCATGAAGGCCTTGAGATCTATTGTCGAATATTATCCAGGACAATCTTTGATCGGAGATACCATATCGATCAAGGAACCTTATGGAATTCTTGTTCACTACCGAAAGGAACTTCAAGAGTACAAAGAGAAGTGTGATGATGTAGAAGCTGTTCACCATATCAGTGTCCTTCAAAAGTATCTCGAGGATAACTTTGAAGATAAGTTGAAATTGGAGGATGATCGACATGCCAGGGCCAATCCGGTCGTAACATTCGAAATGTTATGGATGCTTTTTAAGCCAGGAATGGATGTTTACGCCGAATTCGATGAGCAACGCGCCGGATTCGTTATCCAGGGCTGCGAAAATTCCACTGAAAACATCAAACCAGGACAGCCATCCCCCCTCAAAGTCAAAATGTGGTATCTAGATTTCGATGGCCGATTTGTTGGACGTCGATCCCACGAGGTTGCCATCGCACCCTTTGAAGGCGAGCGCGAAATTATATCTTTGAAAGTTATTCCTGCCCATCACATCGATAGTAATCCCGTCATCTCTCCACGAACACAACTTGAAGATCGCGGCGAGAAATTCTATAGTATGTTGATGGGCAAACAGATGGACTATAGAGGTTTCAGCATGCCAGTTGAGCAAAAGCCAAAACGTTTCCACGAAGGCCGTATTGTGGTTGATCAAAGTGCCTTCTACACATACGCCGACTGGCAAGAGACACAGAAACATCCAGCTCCAGTCCTCGGTATCGATGACGACGAATCTGGTATTCTAGCAGACTTGCACTATAACTGCAATTGTGCAGAATGTGATTCCAAACGTCAAGCTGCATCCGCCAACACTCGCTGGGGCAAATACGAAAATATCGATCCACGCGAGACCCCTTCCCTTTCCGAGACCGACACAAATGGACTTGTTTCTCGACACAAGTATTTCCTCTGTCCTCGTCGCATCATGGGTTTCGATCTCAAGTCTAAGAAATGGCAAGCTCTTGACGTTGACTGCTGTCAACCCCCCAAATTCTACACTTCGGCTATTGAGAATCTGGTACTGCCCAACGAGAAACAGGAGATGATCAAAGCACTCGTTCACAAATACACATCTTCCAGAAAAGCCGGCAAGAGTGCACAAACCTGGTCTGCGGACCCTATCCCCAATAAAGGCGAGGGTCAAATCTTCTTGTTACATGGTCCTCCCGGTGCGGGGAAAACATACACCGCAGAATGTGTAGCCGAATTCACATCACGACCCCTTCTATCCCTCACCTGTGGTGACATTGGAACCGACGAATTCCGCGTCGAGGAATCCCTCAGTAAATGGTTCAAACTTGCTGAGATCTGGGGTGCCGTCATGCTCATCGATGAAGCCGATGTATATCTTGAACGCCGCGAAGTTTCAGAACTAGCACGCAATGGACTTGTCTCTGTCTTCTTGCGCGCCATGGAGTACTACTCTGGCATACTTTTCCTAACCACCAATCGTGTGGGCCATTTCGATCCCGCGTTCTTCAGTCGCATCCATGTATATATTGGATATCGACCCCTCGACGCCGAAGGCCGCAAGAGAATCTGGCTCCAATTCTTCAAGAAACTAGAGATAGAACGCGCAGATGAAATCACGATCAAGAGTGCAGCAAAACGATATATCCTATCAGACGATGTACTAAAAGATATCGAGTGGAACGGAAGAGAAATCCGCAACGCGTTTCAAACGGCGGTGGCGCTGGCAGAATACGATGCAGAGACGAAGCTGGAGGCAGACAAAGATGGGAAATTGGAGGTAGAGTTGAGACAGGATCATTTTGAGAGAGTGGTGGAGATGAGTGATAATTTTAAGAAATATTTGGCGACGGTGGGTAGTGAGGAGGTGGCGGGTCAGACGGAAATGATGAAGGCGAAGAAAAATGGTGATAGAGGTGATGATGCGCTTTTGTGAGGTGGTGGAGCTTGGAGAGAGAGGGAGAAGAGGAGAAGAGAAGGTGTTTGTACTTTGCTCTTCTCGTTGCAATTCGAGAGTACGGTTATGGTATCTGAAATATACCCGAGGTTAGGGGGTTAATACTCGTATGATTTCTTGGTTTGCCGTAAGATATGATGTGATGTGATATGACATAGGATAATAAACAATATTCTAAATCAAAGTCTGTATTGAAATACCTTTAAGCTATCTTGTGAAATCTTTTGTCAAAACTGTTCTCGAGTATTTGTAAGAGAGATCTCGAGTGGCGGGAGAGAATGGAGGATGTGGGTGGAGGGGTAGAGGGGTAGAGGGGTGGAGGATAATACTCGTAAAGGAAGTTGTTGAAAACTGCTACTCGTAGGTATGAATGACAGTGTACTGAGAGTAAAAATGGGTGAAGTAAGGTTGCAGTAATGTAATAGGGGAAATTCCTAATAGCCAAGCTAAATATATATTTCACCATCTAATTACTCGAGTATTATAGTAGATAAGGTAAGCCTTACTACGGACCGTCTCTCTCTCTACTCTATTATAATAAACTTCCGCACACATTATTTAGCCTTATCGTTCATACTCGGTAGATGATTCTTCAAGTTATACCTATACAGAAGTACACCAAGTCTGACGTGCAGACAGCTGCTGCGCCTATAATATTTTGGGTTTTAACCGAGTATCCCACTCTGATAACTCTATTATTGGGTGACGAAGTCTATAAATGTACGCCGAACCGCAGCGAAGCGAAGCGAAGCGCTCAATCGATTGAATCGTTCTTCATGGAGGGAGGGGTTTGTCTTTAAAATGTTGGTGGGATGGGTATGGATGGTATCTAGAGAGGCTCAGCTAGCCAACTTTTAAAATATAATTAACCTTATGTTTAATGTTGTTATTCCCTATTGTTGTATCATTTTCTCCAATCATTCTCCTTGCTTTTTCTTACATTTTATATATGGATTTTCCAAATTTCAATTATCTTCCCTAATCGTTTAGCTTTTCTTCCATTGATTGAGTATTATATCGTCGTCGAAAGGCATCATGGTTTTTACTGAGCATAGAGCTTCAATCCTATCATATTCTACCCTTGGGTGCGGCAGAAGGGATTCTCCAACTTTCCTCGATGATACATTGACTCCTACATCCGAAATTGGAGTTGGAATTAACCTTACCATCCCCAGTCCCATCTTCCTCCGAACATTTCTCTTGGACGCTACACCTCCACAAAGTCCCGTGGGACCAAAATTCAAATATTCCTCATCTGCCCTTTCATCATCATCATCATCATCATCATCAATACTCGTACCAGGACCATACAGCCTCATAACATTCCACCAACTCCCCATTTGGAGTCAAGATAATCCTCATATCCACTCCAGATATCGACCCATCTCCCACTCCACCTCCAAATGTCTCCATTCCTGTTTTCAAATCCACAACGAAACGTTCAATATATGGTCTCATATCCTCCCCTGTATTCTCTTCATCATTCTCGAAGGTATAATGATATACCATCTCAAAACACGTTATCCCCATTCCACCATCAAAGATCATCTCATCTTTACATTCTTCATCCTCTGCGCAACCATATGCCTAGGCACCTCAGCAATTTTTCACACCCTCATTTCTCATTCTCAAAAAACTCATAATCTCTGGCAAAAGCTCGATTACGCGGGTATTCTTTTGGTACTCGTAGGTTGTTTTGTATCGGCTGTATACATGACGTTTTTCTGTAACCAAACTTTACAGTATGCTTATTGGGGAATGGTCAGTAATTTCATCTCATCCTCATCTAATCTAATCTAATATTTCTCAACTCAAACTCATTACATGTATAGATCCTAGCAATGGCAAGCACAGCATTAATATTCCTCCTCCTCCCATCATTCCAAGGACCTCGATGGCGTTCACTTCGCACAGCAATTTTTTGCGCAACGGGTCTTTCGATCCTCATCCCATTCGTGCATGCAGTGGCTCAATTTGGGTTTTCTCAGGCGATGCGGCAATCGGTTATGCCGTATTATTTCGCAGAAGGTTTATTGCTACTACTTGGAGTTGTCTGTTTTGCTGTATGTTTTTTTTCTTTTGCGTGCATGTATCTGATTCTTTTTAGAGTAGAGGAAGACTAATCTTAACTAATCATGGAAATAGAAACGATGGCCAGAATTGTGGATTCCGGGTAGTTTCGATCTAATGGGTAATTCGCATCAGATTTTTCATCTGATGGTTGTTTTGGCGTTGGTGTTGCATGCGGTGGGGTTGCTGCAGGCGTTTGATTATAATTATGGGAATGGGGAGTGTAGAGGATTTGTTTCGTGAGATGGGTTCCAGATGGGTGGATTTATGAATCTTGGAGTGATTGGAGGGGTGTATATATTGGATTGGGAAGGTACTTGAAGGGCGGGCGGTTATGATTTATGGTATGGGTGTTGATATGATTATGTTGATGTTGATGTTGATGATGGTTTTATGAGGAAAAGAGAGGAGGGGAAGGTATTGGGAAATGGGGGATGGGAAATGGGTAATGGGTAATGGATAATGGGATATGGATGGATATTAAATATATATAGGACTAAAACGAGGAGAGGAACGAGGAAAAATAAAGGATATACCCACAAGAGACGGTTTATTCCAATGTATTCCAAGGATGTTCATATAGGAATCCTGCAGTAGCATACAGAATATAGTAGTACCTACAGTACGCATCAAAATCTATGTACTCGAGTATCACAGACGGGTATCTAATGATTTATTACCCCTCACTCAAATTCTCAATATTCATATATTATACTCGAGTATACTTTGAGTAGTTTGTATAAAGAATAGAATAGAATAGAATGAATCCTTCATAGTCTGCCTAGTATATAATGATTTACTCTATCTACTCGTTAAGAGTAAAACTTGCTAGTATCGGTATAGGTTTTTTGAATGTGTGTATCGTTAGATGAGAACATTAGATGATTAGATGAATAATATATTGTGAGTGCTAAGTACTAAGTGCTAAGGACTCGGAGCTAGTAGAAGTAGAGGTAAAAGAAGAAGGGGACGCGGGCAGTAGGGCTAGGGGCTAGGGGCTAGGGGTCAGGAGATTAGTCGAGCTAGCCGAGCTAAGCTAATTTAGAAACTTGAAGGGAGCAAGCAAGCAAGCAAGCAAACTAGTGCTATTCAAAATACCGGTATTCAATTACTAATTAGAGCCTAAGGTTTTTGTTTTATTTCACTATTATATCACATATATATATACTCGAGTATATTATATATCAGTGATATGCGAGCGCGCTGATAGATTATAGATTATAGAGTATAGAGTATAGAATAGTAAAGTGTATAAAGTTAGAAAGTATATAAAGTAATAAAGATCTACCGAGTATTTTTATATTCATTATTCTTTACTAATTAATATTAACTAATGTTTTCATTTGTCGCTAGTGTTTATCTAGGATAGGAATATTGGATGTGATATAAATTTGAATACAATACTATTGAATGTGAATCCGAAGAGTATGCATATATTCTTTTCTTTTGTTGTTCATATAGAATATGAATATGGAATATCGGACATAGGATTCAAACCAAAAGCCCAAAGACCCGACATTTCATTTCCCTCTGTGTACTCCCTGTACGTACTACAAAATACTCTCTTCATAGTATAAGCTCTTCATAGTATAAGCTTAAGACTGTAAGTGATCATGCGACTCACTACAGGAAAATGAAAAGTCAAACCACAATCATGCAAAAAAACTACCCAGTAACCAGTAACCAGTGCATAAACGCCCGTCCAAACCTCCCGAATAAAAAAGATTCCCGCTTTTACCATTCCCATTTTCCTTCGTTGTGATTCCATCTTTATTTGCGGATCTGATTTACATTCTCCTTTTCGTTGTATCTTCACTCCACTTCACTTTTTCTCTTTCCCTTCCCTTTCCCTTCTAATTCACTCTTCCTCATAACTCCATATCCCACTCCCCTTTTCCTTTCCCAGAACTCCACCACACCTCGACCTTCAACTCCTCTCCCCTCCCCTCCCCTCCCCATCATCCCCTCACCCCCCACCCCTCACCCCCTCCCCAAAAAAACTCGTCAAACTCTCCGGATCCACCTGATCTATTTTCCCTTTTCTTCCCCCAAGAACCCGTAGATCTCCACTGTTCATCCAGGGAATAATGCCGTTTCCGGGGGTGCCGCGGCCGATGGTATGATGTTTTTGAGGTGGGGAGGAGGAATAGGAGGAAGAGGAGGAAGAAGAGGAGGAGGAAGAGGAGGAGGAGGAAGAAGAGGAGGAGGAAGAAGAGGAGGAGGAAGAGGAAGAGGACGTGTGGTGGGGGAGGTAAGGATGGAAAATTAGCGTGTGTAGGGTGTGGAGGACTTGGTGGCTGGTTGGGGAGGCGTGGGGAGAGGGTGATGGGAGGTTGGTTTTGGTTTTGGGGGGGAGGGGAGAGCTGGGGTGAGGAGAATTAGTGTAGTGGGGAGGGGTGGGGAGGAGAGGAGAAGGGGTGAGGAAGAGGAAGAGGAAGAGGAAATTACCTGGAGCGTGAGCATGAGGGGTGTGAATGCGGTTTTAATTTTGACGGAGATGCAGATGAAGATGAGGATTTCGCCATACTTTAACTAACTTCAGGCTTAAGACTTAAGTGCCCAGTTGGAAGATAAATGGCGATGAATTGATATAGCAATGCAAATCAATGGATGATGATATATGCTCGAGTAGATTGATCGATATTTGGAGAAAATGTATATAACGGAGTCTGAGTTTTGATATATATCGATGTGTTGTAATATATCGATGGAAGATAGAAGATAGATAACTATATCAAATCTCATCAACAACTTTTATTTCCAGGAGATACATATACATGCAGAAAACAAACCAAATACGTATATGTAATATCACAATGCAGAAATACCATCATGATATGGTCTGGTCTGGTCTTTATATATAACCATTCCATCCCCTGGTACCACAAACCGGATCGTACCGGACCCAGCACCTTGACCTTTCGAGTATAGAGTATGGAGTACGAGATACTCATCTCTAGCTAATAATTCTAGCCCAGTATTAAAGAATTCATTATGTCATAATATAACATAAATATGACATGACAAGAAAGAACATCCTGGACATATACGGTATACCTCTGTTCTTCCTTGAGATACGTAGTACATGTACAAGTAAGTAGCAAAGATGCGAGGAATCAGCATGCAGATGTAGAGAGCGCCAAGAATTGATATTGATACTTAGGTGTGGCAGTTGCGGACGGAGTGAGAAGGCCGTTTGACACGTGTGTGTTTGTGTATGTGTATGTGTTGCTTGCTTGCTTGCTTTTCGTAGGACGATGTACAGGTTAGTAATGGTAATGGTAATGGTAATGGTAATAGGGCTGGTATAGTATGGTATGCCATGGCATGGCATGGCATGGCATGGCATAGCATTATTAGCGTGACATACTGTAATTCGGACGTGTGATTTATGTGTACTCGTATCTAAGTGATGCAGTATGGTACGGGTGATACGGTTAGTATGTACATATAAAACGTACCGGTCCGGTATATCGAGCGTGATTCTTAGGATGATAGGATGAGTATTATACTGTAGTACACGGAAGAGTAGAACCCGAAAGAGGAGAGAAGAGCACAGAATAGGGAGGGATAGGGACAGGCATAAGGTTACCTACCAGTTAGAAAATACGGCTGTCTGTAAGCAAAAATTACGTAATATACCGATGAAACATGTTAATGTGACCAGCACAGCACATATTTTCATCATCATCTTCTATCGTTGTTGTCATTATCGTTATTTGTTGTTAATTGCATTTGATGAATAATCTGATCATGGGAAGAAGCATACCAAACTTCCATTTCGATGGTCAGCTCCCCCATTGGTTCGTAATATATAAGGCGTCCTTGACCCCTCGTTCCTGTACCTCGAGCTCCTTGTAAGTTGTGGCTAGCTTCCTAGGCCTACCTTTCCCTCCATATACCGGTGTTTCGTATTCCGGATCCCAAGTATTGTTTTTCTAGGATGATTTCTAGAACGATTTCAGTTAGACAAGCTTATTTAAGTACGATCAATATTAGAACTTCGTTTTCTGAAATATCTCCTCGGCTCGACTTTTGCGAATATAAAAATACTAATAGTTAGCTCTCTATAGAATAGCCGTCTAAATTCCTAATTAAGAAAAGCGATTATTCTTTATAAACGAGTATTCTTCTTCGATATCAAAAGTATATAATATATTTATTTTGAAAATAAATTATAACTTTACAATCTAATAAAAAGTTTCGAATCTATAATATAAAATCTAGTTATTTAAGACTAGATTCTAGAGTAAATAATATAAAAATAAAATGAATTCGATTTTTGTAATATAAGAATAATATAATTCACTTTTAGTGATATGAGTGAGAGTAATTTACTATAACTATATATATATATATATAGGTATGTATTTCAGCACCTACTACTTGTAGGAAATCAATAACATATATACAATATTAACTTCACTATTATAGCTCACACACTCAATAACATCACTCACTAACATCACTCACTCACTCATACAAACAAGCACCCATCCCATCAAATCAAATCACCCTCGAAAGAATCGAAAGAATCAATCATCATCAATTCGCCTACTTGTATCGCTCTAAAAACCCGAAAACTATCTGTCTGTCTGCATCATGCCATGTACTCTTTCTTTTTTTCACGCCTCAGATCGATCGAAAAAAAACACACCCGCACCCACACCCACACTCAAAGCATCCTCTTCAAGACTTAGCAGCTTCCAACTCCAACTCCAATTGTCTAATTCTTTCGCTTTGATCACCAGGACCTACCCTCATCTTTAATGTATCAACTTCTTGAGTCAACAGCCCGATTTTCTCCGTTTGTGCCGTGATGGTTTTGGTTTGAGCTTCCAAGAGTTTCTTGATTTCTGCGAGAGAATCTTCGACACCTGCAATTGTTGGAGATAATTGAGGGGCACCAACGGCGGAAACAGGTCCAGAAGAGGTAGGGATCGTGGCTAGGGTAGGTTTTGCTGCGGGCTCGAACGATGTTGTTGGTGTTACTTGAGACACGGGAGATGCTTTTGGTGGTGTGGTTTTTGTTGGAGCGATCTTGATTGGTTCTACCTTTGCTGCAACTGGAACTGACTTTTGAATTGGCTTTTGAATTTCCTCGAAACTAGAATTATCATCGGCTTCTTCCTCTTCATCATCTTGGAATTTAGAGGCCATGGCAGAAATAGAACCCTTTTGCTCGGACATAGTTGGTGGAGGTGCTCTTTGTGCGACAGGAGCTGGTTCAGGCTCTGCCTTGGGTGGGGAGGTCTTTGTTGAAAATGGAGTTGGCGCCGGTGCAGCGACGGGTGGGCTATAATCGGATGGTACCTCAACTGGGGCATTTCCTTCATATACACTTTCCAAATCGATCTTGGCAGGAATTCCATCTTTACCAGCGAGCCATTCTTCAGCAGTAACCGCAGGTTTCAAACCAATAGCAGGTGGGTAAATATCAGATTGGAAGACTTCGGCTCGTCGAGGAACCGTAAAAGAAATAGGTTCGACATATTGGTCGTTGACGGTTTTGAATCCCTTCATAACTTCGTTCTCGTGAAGCTGTATACTGTTAGAATGTATGTGCGAAAGACCCATAATGACAACCACTTACGTTAATACCACGTCTTGGAAGGAATGCGATACCACGTTGTTGATCACTAGACTTATATTCCGACAAGAATTCGAATTTGTCATTCTCATATTCGAAGTATCGAATATTACCGTCACTAAATCGTCAGCTACTTTCTCCCACTTTCTCATGATGTCTTCAAATCGACTTACCCTTTGCCTGCCAAATACAAACATTGTGTTCCATCATCTAAATCATGATTAGCATAGATCAAGTATAAACCATCAATGCAACCTACCCCAGAATGGCATGCAAACCCCCGAGATTGAGTCCAAAACGGTGAAGCCGCCAATTGGTTGTTTGGCGTTACCAACATCCCACAAAGCCAGTTGTCGATCACTCATCTTGGAGAATCCGGTAGTAGCCACGCGATTGTGTTCTCCCATCCATACAACTCTGCTATTCTTTGCTCCGGTATGTCCAGGTCCTTCATGTGTGGGCCTTTCCTGTCTAGTATCCCAAATACGCAACTTCTTGTCTCGAGAGGTCGTGGCCATAAGAGCTCCGTTTGCGCTCCATGATAAACTTTGTACAATATCTCCATGCTTCAAGGTCAAAGCTGCTTTCCCAGTGCCTACGTCCCATAGCTTAACGGTGTAATCGCCAGATGCAGATGCGAGGATATTGTTCGCGGCGGGGTTAAATAGAACTTGTCCAACTTTCCTGCAGACTGTTAAATCCGATTCGAGGCTTCGGTATAACTGGCACATACCTAGAATGTCCTGCCAATTTGCTGATAGGCGCAACATCGACAGGTTCCTCAGAATCCTGGTAAAGGGAAAAATCTTCGGGAACCTCCCATATAAATACCTTTCCATCATCAGATCCAGAAGCGATAATGCGATCGTTGAAAGGGTTCCTAATCCAAAGATGAGAGTTTGTTTCCATCTGCCACATATTGACTACTCACCAATCCGTATCAAGAACCGGTCCAGTATGACCTCGAAACAATGGAATCTGTTCTGGCAGACGTCCCTTTTCATTCAAAGGAATAACAGCGAATGCGCCTCCACCACTGGATTCCCAATTGACCGAAAGATATTCAGGATTGGCCTATTTCGATGATGAGCTACCTTATTCCTCAAACTCTACATCACTTTCCAAGTATTTATTCTTCCTACCTTGATTAAATTGGTATCCCATGCATTGCGACTGATATGTAAGTTCTCGTAACATGCTTCCTTCTTCGATGATTTACCAAAGATATGTCCTATATTTACTCATCAGCGAGTTGCTCTCGTGTTCTCTATAACAGAACAAGGCTTACGATATTTCGACGCGCGCACAAAACGACCTGCCATCAGAGCTCATGCAAAGACTTTGGAAGGAGGTAAAGTTATTGAATGTAATTAAGAATGTTGAGAAGGTTTCGGGGGGTAAAAAAGAATGTTTATTTCGTTGTTGTTGATTTGTTTATTTTGTTGTTATGCGAAGTTCAGTCAAAAGTATTGTTGATGATGCTATCGGTCGGTAACTTTTTGAATCACCACCTGTACGTACTGAATTCGGTACTCTGTAGCAAGAGATGGGGGTGAAACTCAATCTCTAGAATGCAACGCGAGGCTTTCACTGTGTTTGTTGTATTGTGTTGCAGTTTTGTTGCAGTTTATTATTAGTACAGTAGTTATTGGGTACTGTAGTATAATGGGAAGTCACATCTCAAATTAGGAGTTTCCTTTGTCTCGATCAACCCCTTTTCCTTATGTTCTATTCCGTTTTGTTCTTTCATGATATGCATTAATTTACCTACTTAGGTATATCTATTCGATACTCAACGTACGAGTTACAGAGTACAAGTTCATAGCTAGATCGGAGTCCACTTTCTGCTGCATAATTATACCCCACCCTTTGGTGTGTATTATAGGTATTATGGCATAGCTGAAGATGAGACCGAGATCGAGGGGAAGTCCATATATAAAGTTATGTACGTTATCAAATTCAACAACAGCAATCAGTTGTATGGTCTAATGGTTATGATATCTCGCTCACAATCATATTGTTGTTCGTCAAGTTCATGTGACTTGAACCGAGATGGTTCTGGGTTCGATCCCCAGTACAACTAATATAAATGTTTCTTTTTGATGTGTTTATTTTTTGGATGTCTTCTGCCACACATATTTTGACACACCGGTATAGATAGAAGAAATTCTTTTGTTGATCTGTACAGTTTCCTTTTTTGTTGTACCCTTCCTTGGATTTAGTGGGATGTGATCTGCAATAGTGGACAGGCTGTTGTTCTATTATGAAATTTACGCACAGACCACACAGCCTTAATAAATGGTTTGATAGAAACACCAAAACCTGCAACTTCTGATGCAAAGTAGGATAAGAATCAAGGCGGATGTATCATTCCAACTGTATCGTACTATCCGTTGTTTCAATGCTCAAATTTACCTTGAGAATTGTGAAACACATCCTCTAAGACTTCTGATGAATACCAGTGTCGGTAGTATATTAATGTCCAAAGTTGGACATTCAATAATCAACCAACCGTCTGAAAGTATATGGTATCCAAGCCGCTTTTGTATAATCATATATACTATTTTATCTGTTTATCATATATCAAAATGGAAAGTTGTTTTGCAAGAGGATGCTAGAGCAAATGTACTCTTTATCCAAGGTCAAATGAGATCTCGAGTGTCGGGAGTAGTACAGGCACGCTCTGAGTATCTCTTCCATAATCCAGGAGAATATTTTTTGGCGGCTTCTTTCAGGCCTTTAAGATCTTAGTTCGAATGGAGACAAGTTCAAATCTCCGGACAATCCAAACGCTCAGGGAGAATAGGTCAGGTGTTTTTTTTTTGGGATTTGAGTTGGTTTATTGACCGATTCTAGAATGCCACACACACTCCACAGTGTGGAAAAGTTTTAATTATTTTCAAGCCTCAAACGAAGGATACAGTAGTCAAAACTCCTACATTGAACTCGTATACGCCAACCTCATCAACGGACTTTGCTTTGAACAGCTTCTTATGGCAGTCACTCGCTGCCCGGAGATATACAAAACTCACGACCCTAGGAAAAAGCACAAAATTGTCTACTCGAGTATAGCACGCATGAAGCTACAGTGATAGATTTATTAACAGTACTTCAATAAAGTCTTACTTCAAAACTCGTAAGCGAAAAGTTGGAATGCTAGTGTGAGCGAGTTTTCGTGCGGGTTATGTGGTGGAAAGGGTAGGGGGGTTGGAAAAGGGTGGTGTTAATTTTTTTGAAAAGGTGGGAATGGGAAGATGTTTGGAGAATGGCTGGCGGTGGGACATATGGAGGGAGTTGGGATTGCCGGTGGTCAAATGGTGCAATTTCGCCAGTCTCGAAATCTTTGTCTCAAACCTGACCTTGGCCCGGACATTGATGCCTGGGCAAAGGCACGTAAGAGGCCAGTAAATTCCCGTCGGGAAAACCCCAATCTATCCCTTTGACTCAGATCTCATCATTAATTATGACGGAAATATATGTATGGGCTGGAACTTTTGGTTGATTAGAAACTTCATTCTTCAGCAAATGATTTGTGAATCTCGAACATCCTTTCTATTTTCCTCGGTCGTCGCGCTCCAAGAATGCTAGGAAAATATCCAAATCACATATCTCGCGAAAGTTTCGAATATACAGGCACCTACAGAAGGGCCTAGGCCAATACCTCTGCTTAAAATCTGATGGATGTACTGAACAATGGTGAATCTTTTACAACTAGCAAGATTCGATACTTCTTGTCCTGTTTCCTCGTTGCGCTCTCTCTTTTGCGCTTCTCTTTTCATAGTCGGTCATCATTTAACCTGTCCTTTGACTGGACCTGTCACAATCTTTTAAACATTTAACATGAGTTTCCCAAGGCAGCAGTTTGAGCTGTGGCTCTAGCCCTTACTGTTTCGACGGTGTTGAGTGAGAACGCTGGTGGGAATCTTAGTAATAAGGTAGCGAGAGCATATATCCCGTAGCGGAGTCAAATGAAAATGTAAATACTTGTTGTTGTTGACCATACATAAGTGAACCAATCTACTTCCTTGACATGTATACAGGTTTACCCCTATAGTAGAGCGGAAGCCGCACGAGGCGTCAAGCGATACCCTTAAACCAGCGGAATTGGTCGAAGATGGGCTGACGGAGCTGGAGGTTGAACTTCTTATGGATGAGGCAAGAGTGGTAGATGTTCCTAGAGAGGTAACTAGGGCCTTTATAATGTGTTAATATTTAAGGTGAAAGTAGTATATATGCGATGCAAGACTGTGAGAGAAGGACTTATCAACTGAATTGAAGACGAGGACCGTGAAGTCGAAGAAAATGACTATAATATGTTAACAATCATGTGACATCTCCAAAGTATTAGAAAGCAGGAGCGAAATGAAATGTTTTACCCGGGATGAAGTCGAGCTAACCGCTAGAGCTGAAGCTGAGGTACTGGGGGAGGAGGAGGACGATGCCTAGCACATATATTAGTACTTAAGTGGCGGAGCAAAGGTAACATAGGAGAATGATTTATTACTCGAGTTGAAGTGGAGCCGAGACCCAGTCCTACAGCAGTGGTACGGGATGAAGACAGTGACTACCAAACTGTCAGTAATCATTTACCATAGAGATGGAGAAAAGCATACAGAACTGGAGCTCGTCGATGCGCTATTTGGTGCCTGGGTGGAACTGCGCGAGGATCTGGATGATCCACTCGCGGCAAGTGCGTTGACAGACGACGTGAGACTGGACGATATCCGAGATTAAATAGAGGAACTGGTGCTGAACCCCCTGAGAGTTGCTACCAAACTCGTAGAAGTCGAAGTACTGACTGCAGATACTCCTTGCAATGATCTCGAAGAAGAGGCTGAAACTGATAAAGTATTTCTCGTATTTGAGGAAGATGAAGGACCCCCGATATCATTTTAGGTGAGGGAAGAGGAAGAGGAAGGATCTCCGATAAGATTTTGCGTAGAAGTTGAAAAAACCCCGACGTTTTGGGTCGAGGAAGATGATGAAGGACCCCCGATAACATTTCGGGCAGGTGAAGTGGAAGGACCCCCAACGTTTTGAGTTGAGGAAGATGATGAGGAAACCCCGACAACATTTCGGGTGGGGGAAGACGAAGGGCCTCCAATAGGATTACCGGTTGGAGAAGTTGAAGGACCCCCGATAACACTTTGAGTGGGCGAAGTTACACGGTAGTTTCTCCGTCTGTCATCGGACCTATATATTCTATGGGCGACGGGATCATATATGCCCCCGTCTATCAAAGTGGCCCCGATAGGCTATCAAGGATAGGTGGTGCCGGCTTGGCCTTTGATATGTAGCGTAGATGGCAATCTGAAGGTGTTGTGCAAAGGCAATGGAAATACTCGTATTTATGGGAAATTATATCTCATCGATGGTATGTCAATATTTTCTAGGAAATCCTTCATTTAATAGACAAACGAAATCAAAGTAATATGATATGCTTGCTAATAAATCAAATAGCAAACGGAGATAAATAAACCGAACTCGCCATGGGGAATGATGCGTCAACGAGCTCCCTGACGGTTGCGCCAATTGATATCTACTTTATCGAGGCAACTGGTGATAGGTGGAGAGATTAGAGTGAATAGATAGATTTTGTTTTATGAGTGTGATGTTCGTGGGACAAATTTGTGTGATATTTATTTTTCAATTGGTGTCTGGTTGGGGGTTTTGTTTGTTTCTTTGGATGGGTTTATGCTCGAGGCTCCGTTGAATTTTGGGAGGGGGAGGAGGGGGAAAGGATCTATGGCTAGTTTGATAGAATGTTGATGGATGGCTAGATGGATGATGGATGGATAGATGTCGTTTAGAGCTATAAAAATCATTATGTGTATAAATTCTGATTAGTTTTATTAAGTACTTTTTCTTAGTATAAGGAAAACTATTGATTTTAACTGAAATCTAAGATTTATATCTATCAAAATTATCTTACTAGTGAGTATAGTTTTTATCTCTACTATATATATAATTTAAGAATATTGATAATTCTATAAATATACTCGAATAGAAACTGATATCTCTATTAATAATTGATTATATATCTGAATTTATAAAAATTAGTTTTATTAATATATAAATATCTTGAATTGAACTTAAAGAAATTCAAAGGCACAAAGTGTTCAAAATTTGAGTTTCGGAAGCTCAAGTAGTACAGGGTAACTTACGTTATTTCTGAGCTAAATCAAGCACGCAATTTTATTACGAATTTTTAGCTTCATTTTTCATCATCGATGATTATTCCTTCGAGTCTCAAATAAAGTATGGAGTCTTTCACGTCTCCTTCCTACTCGGACCTGCATACGTGGATTGAATATATTCTGCTGGATAGAAATCATTTTTCTTAATAGGTGCAGGACTAGATCGATACTGGATTGAGATTACCATACCTCTCTCTCTAACTGATTCTTCTTCTCGATAGGAATCTCTCGATCAATACTACAATTCTTCGTGTATAGGTCTATGAGAATATATCTTTCATCTGTTGGATATCAATGGGACTATATATAATAATCCATTTAGTTCTATCGACACTTTTCGCGTGAAGCTTTGAGCTTACAACTCCAAATCTTCACATCGATCACGAATACAACACGAGACATCCTCTTCTCCCAACTACCAAAATGTCAGACCCCCTTCAATCCCAATCAAAAACCACCATTCACGTGATCGACCACGACCACGACACCGAAAAAGGATCCCCCCCTCCTCAATCCAACACCCCTCACAATGAAAACCACAACCCTCCCCGGCCCCTCCCCGCCGACAATCTCGCGCGCTCCCTCTCCGCCCGCCAAGTACAAATGATAGCCATCGGCGGCACCATCGGCACGGGGCTCTTCCTCGGCACCGGAAAATCGCTCGCAACCGGTGGACCCGCATCAATCCTCATCGCCTACCTAATCGTCGGATTCATCGTCATGCTCACGATGCTCTCTCTGGGTGAAATGGCCGCCTTTGTACCCATTGCAGGTAGTTTCTGCACGTTCGCTGGCAGATATGTGGATGATGGACTGGGGTTCGCCCTCACGTGGAATTATTGGTTTAATGATGCAGTGAGCACGGCGGCGGATTTGGTGGCGCTGCAGTTGGTGTGGGCGTATTGGGGAGATACGGGGTTGCCGGGGTGGGGACTGGCGTTGATTTTTTGGGTGTTTTTGATAGGGGCTAATATTATTACGGTTAAGGCGTATGGGGAGGTGAGATATGCTTGTTTGGGGTGATGATGAGGAGATGCTGATTGGTGTTTTATAGCTGGAGTATTGGTTGAGTTTGTTGAAAGTTATTACTATTACAGTATGTATTCCCTGTCCGCCATTGATTTTCATGTTTATGTATGTATGTGCTGACTTTCGGATAGATCTTTATAATTCTTGGAATCGTAGTTAACTGTGGAGGGAATACCTCCCACACATATCTTGGAGCGCATAATTGGTACATTGGCGACGCACCATTCGTTGGGGGTATCGGTGGCTTCGCATCAGTTTTCGTAACCGCATCCTTTGCATGTAAGAATCCCATTCTAGCTTCCCCAGAAATACTCATCCCAACCCATATTAGACGGCGGTACAGAGTCCATCGCCATAACTGCCGGCGAAACCAAAAACCCTACGAAAAATCTCCCGCGCGTCGTCAAAAACGTCTTTTGGCGTATCCTCATCTTCTACATCCTCTCCGTTTTCATCATCGGTCTCAATGTCCCATACGATTACCCGGGTCTCTCAAGCAAAACCACCACCACCTCCCCTTTCACCATCGTCTTCCAAATGGTCGGCGCAAAAGCCGCAGGTTCTTTCATGAACGCCGTCATTCTCACCTCTGTCATCAGCGCAGGTAATCACGCTCTATTTGCCGGCACCCGCTTACTCTATGCTCTCTCGGTCGATCAACACGCCCCCCAATTCCTTGGACAATTAAATCGAAATCGCGTTCCTTGGGTTGCAGTGTTAGTTACTAGTGCCATTAGCGGATTATGTTTCGGAGCAAGTTTTATCGGCGCAGGTCAACTATGGTCTTGGTTGCAAAATCTCGTAGGTGTCAGTAATCAATTAGCATGGATAGCGATAGGAGTCACCTCGATACGTTTCCGCGGCGCATTAGAACAGCAAGGCAAAACCCATCTTCTCCCCTTTAAGAATTGGACGTATCCGTGGGGACCGTGGATCTGTGTCCTAGCGAATGTGGTGATAGTGCTAGTGCAGGGATGGAGTTCGTTCAGTCCGAGGTTTAGCGCAGTGGACTTTGTGAGCTATTATGTGGAATTGCCGGTTATGGCGATCATGTGGTTGGGCTGGAAGTGGTATAAGGGGACTAGGGTGGTGGGCTATGCGGAGATGGATTTGGAGACGGATGTTCATGTTGTGGGGGGGGAGGAGGATCGGGAGGAGGGGGAGAGGGAAAAATCAAAGAGGGGGAGGGTGGAGGCGCTGTTGAGGTGGGTTTTTTAAGCTGAGGTAAAGGCTGCGGCTTTTAGTGATTACTGTAGCGGTTAGAGGTTTAGTGGTCTAGAGGGAGAATTAAGATTCGGAGGGGGAATGACCCCGGGCGCTCTTTGGTGTTTTATGTGTGCAGTGTTTTGTAATACGAATCCAATCTAATGTGCTTGTAATCCTCTGCTACCTAAATCTCTAACATCTTCAACATCTCTAGAATCCTAAAAAGATAAAGAATAAAGCTAAAGAAAGAAGTGTGCAAACTCATAACTTAACAACCACGGTATCATGTATAAAGGGGGATAGTGCGGGTGGTATAGAAACTTCAAGGTTTCTCGAGTGAAACCAGAAAGAATCTACTCGAGTAGTACAATTTGAAGTCTTCTCTTCTATAATCATTACTACTCCGAGATACATAGTCGTCGTCGTATTCGTCGTCGTATTCGCCTTCGTCGTCGTCGTCGTCGGGATATTTATCTTCTATCTAAATACCACGAAAAACATATAATATGAAGACTAATTACGGATGATTTACTTAAATTGAATTGAATTGAGTTGATATAACATAACACGATATGATACGATACGCTGCGGCATTTCTCCTTTCCGTTGATTCACTTCCTACTGTACTATACCTTTATCTCCCACTCCACTCACTCCATTCCCCTATCAATTTTAATAACACACGAAGAAGCGATGCCGGCGTCACGCGTCACTCATCACTCGTCACTCGTCACTCGTCACTCCTATCTTGTTTGATGTACTCGAGTAAATACCAGTGGAATTTAATGACGGTCGGTGATTAGAGAGAGAGAAATAGAGTAATGAACATATACGATTACAGTGTACTCTTGCGAAAATTGGCATGATATGATCGGGAATTATATACTTACTCGTTGTTAACAACATTCCCTTGATAATCCGGGAATTGTATGTAGTTAGTCTAGTTTCTGGTTTTCGCTTGTGATTATTTTACTTTTTGAATGTATGTTCGAGTGAATGTTGAAGTGATGCAGTGGATCTCAATGAATGAATGAATGAATAAATGCCTATATTTGAATAGAGGGTGTGCGTGACAGGAACAAATTCATGACATGATTCAAAACATTCACAACTTAGACTTGCCATGGAAGCCATTCCCGTAAAAGCCATTCCCGATCTCCGAGAAGTATGATTCAGTGTTGAAGACGACTTCAACACATATACCTGTACCTATGCTCAAGTCAATTATGATATCTCCCACGCCGTATCTTCGTTTTTCTCTAGAAAGGACACACAGAAATCCCACGGTATTAGGTATCTTACTTCGAACTCCATCTGGATCATCATCATCATCATCCACACCAATACTCCCACCCCGAAACATAACAAGCTCTAGTTCTATTTCTATTTCCAGCATCAAATCTTCATATAATCTTACAAGTTACAACGAGTCTTTCTCTATCTTCGATACCAGAAGAAGAAGAAGACTCTATAATCAGCGTGGTGCCGCCAGAATACCTCCAGGATATTCAGATGGTACGAAATATGCACCCCCACCCCCACCCTTCGTACGCGAGTGCGAGTGCGAGTGCGAGCGATCGGGAGCCAATGATTCCAGGAATGAGTAACATGACAAGCTCCGAACCAATTTCTTATGCGAAAGTTCTTCTCGAGCAGATGCGTCACCGGCAAGAAACAAGGAGGAAAAGTGGCGGGGAAAGTGGTAGGCAAAATTCGGCGACTTATGATGGTCAAGGATGAGAAAGACGATAGGTTCATGGGTGGGGATGAGGTATCTTCAGGTTCTGTCTCGACGGCTCCTGTCTCGTTCTACAATTCTTTTATTTCAAAATATTCCATCTCATCTTGTACATCCGAAAGTTCGAGCGAAAAAGATCCTGCGTGTCTAACTGAATATTCATCGTCTCCGGACCTAACAGAGTATGACGATGTTGCCCCGAGGAACAAAATTGAGACTCTTATTGCTTCGAATTGGGGTGATATTGTTCTTGAATACTTGAGCCATTCCAAATTCCCCTACGAAAATCCAACTTCAAATTTTTCCGATGCTCCATTGCTTAGTAATGTTGGAATAGAGAAAGAATATGATGAGATATTATCTCAAAGTTCTTCTAGTTCCAGTTTGACCATTACCGGTAACTCCTACCAAGAAGAGGTCCTGATATTGGATGATGTTTTTAAAATGGAGCATTCTGGCCGTCTGAGAATGCCAAACTTACCGGGACAATACGAGCATCAAAAATATTTCAATCCTGCACTGATTCCTGATGTCCAGAACCAACATAATCGACCGGGAGTTTCTGATATGGACGTTGTAGTTGGCGACAATATTTCAACGGGGCCTTCAACCGAATCAACTGTCAATGAAACCCACCCCCACCATGGATCAACTCCTAAATCAATGAATGATCTAGAAGGGTTAGACGCTACTGTTGCTAATATGGGGAGGCAGAAAGATTACTGGGAGGATCATCGTAATCGATCCGAGATATCGAATATAGTTGGCCGCGAAGAAAGCATCACCAACAGCAATGGCACACACAGAAAACAGCTTTCGTGGAACATCAAGGGAATCCATGAGTCTATCGACAAAGGCATGACTCCACTTCAGCTCCATGACCACAATACTGGTCGACATGCTGACAATTTCTAGGAACTTTCGGGGAGAACACAATCTTGGAAATGATCGAAGAAGTAGAGGAGATGATTTTGGCTATGTGCCCACACGAAGGAGATGCGAGAGATAGTGTAATTAGCTTCATGGATTAGTATACCGCCGATAAGCGTTGAGTATGTTTGATGTGTAATCAAATTCCATTTTCTGCCGCATTCCATGCATAAGTATCCCAAGAAAACCAGTCGAAATTTCCATCCAAAGATTGTTCTGTAGATAAAAAGTCCAATTGATGGAGTAGTGGATCGGCCGATTGGCCAGCTTGCTCATGTAACGAACCCATTTCGCGCATTGAAATGTCCCCTGGAATTTCATTGGCAAACCCCGAGATTTCCATCGGATAGGATAGGAAGCTGAGTAAGGTAGGATCAGCAAGATCACTGGAGAGATCCCTCAGGTTCGTACCCGTGAGGGGAAAGTCGTGATTGTAAGAGTTGAAGTTTGGTGCATCGATTCTTGCAGAATGACCTCCTCCCAATTCATGTGCGGTTTGGGGAACTAGCCCGTCCGTAAGAGAAGTCGACTCTAGACCTCTGATTGGTACTTCCGATAATTTGCCCTCCAAGCTTTTCCGATGAATACTTCCTCTAACAAAACTTTCTGCCAGTCGAGTAAAAGTTTCCGCAATTTGCTCCAGCTTCCGCGCACTGCGATGTTGAGTATGCATTCTCAAAAAGAAATATACCACTTTTCTGAGCAATTGAAGGTCTTCAAAACATTTTGGAGAATGTGGATCGGCGATGATATTACAAAAAAGGACAAAGTAAGGCATGAAGGGATAGTAGAGGAGTTGCCTGTCCATTTGTTAGAGAAATGAGAATACGGATTCTGAGTAAAAGACAACACAGGAATAAGAGCTCGAGAAGAAATTAATTGAGGCAGGAGAGTGACGGGTAATTACGTACCATAAAATACCATTGAAGACTTCATTGGAATTTTGAACAAGTTTCTCGAGCATCTTGATGGCTACTCTAGCGGAGAAAAGACAAAGTTCGTGGTTTTGTTTGGAACTTCGAGTCAAGTACACAACCGAATGGTGATATTGGAATATGAGGAAGTTAATGCCTATCTCGATTGACTGGATCTCACTCGATTCTCCCTGGAAATTGTTGTATGCTGACATTCTCTGAATTTGTTTATCAGTTGAACATTGCTTTTGGAAAGTAGACATAACGAACTTCATCCAAACTGTCCTTCCAAATCTCAAGCTTTTGCTTCATTTCGGAGATTTCCCCCGTCTCTGACTCCCCATTATGGATAAGAAGAGCGATATCTATAATCTTTCCCTGTAATACAAAGAGCTCTCGTGCCAAAGCAAAATATAATGCGCCGAACGCATCACTCAGTGGATTCTGTTGTAAAGTCCCAATGTCTCGGGCCGAGGGACGATGAGGTCTGAATGTTGCAAGAAAGGCTGGATCAGGAGGATCGACCCCCTCGTATATTCGACTTGATAGAAAAGGGGGTCTTCCGAAAGCAAGCGATAGCGATTTATCAATCATGAATAAATTCCAGAATAGGCAGTTCCTTTGACTATTCTCATTGCTTTTCTTTGGGTATTTAGGGGAAGGGACATGTAGATTGAGACTTTGAGCCATTCGACAAGCATGACTTATGAGTGTCCAGCATAAACCTGGAGGAACAAGATCTTGGCTATGAGTAGATACCATTAATATTGCTTGAATACTAATCACTGATGGCTCGAGGAAAAACGAGAAATCCTGTAGCATCATCCACACATTCCATTGAAGACCTCGATTAATTCTATTGTTTGATGGTTCCATGAAAGCTATTGTGGCTGATAGGAATGCATTGTATAACAAAAGCCAGGCTCTCTCGGATATCGTCTTTGGTTCAAACGCAAGCTTTGGAATTATATCGATTGGAGGCATGGTAAAAAATGGTTTGCCTCGTTCGATGCCTGCAATGAAAACTTTCAATGTCAGTGTTTTTAGTCGACAATATTTATGAGAATGGAACACTTCTTACTTTGTATCATCCGCTCCCCTTCAGCTTTTTCTGGGACGAAAAATACCTCCCTTTGCCTTCGAAAATGCTTTACATTTGAATATATGTCAGGATCATCAAACCTTCCTTCGGCAAATGATGCAGTCAGGTACGACAATCCATTCTCAGCATCTCGTTGTAAACCTGGTTCGAGATTACTTGATTTCATTTCAGCTGTGGTAATGCTGGTTTTTGCTTGGCTCAATATTGAAGGAACTGAAGAGTCTTCATTGAGGTGTTCGCTTTGATCGTCACAAGATTGTGATTCGACGAAAAGATTTGGATCATGTATGATGTCCTTGTCACTATTGTAATTCGGTGAGTTTGAGGAAGTGGTATCGGAATTAGTGAAGACAGGAGTCTGAGTATAATCATTGATTTCGGGAATATGTGAAGTGTGGTTCCGATCTTTGTGATTATTAACGCTGTCGTCTTGTAGTATACTTTTACTTATTAGTAATGATCCCCAATGGCTGCAACCGTATACGTAGAACTGACTTCGTCCTTGTTCGTCTTGTAATTCTTCCACGGCGAGAGTAAGTGCATGGGCCTGACCATCCCTGACAATTCAAACATTTCGGTTTCTCTCGGGAGCATTTAAGCTAAACATGATCAGATTTGATATCGTTAGAGAGCAAGGGACAATTGGTTGAACCAACCTTTCTCCGTTGACAATGATCGCACTATCCACCGGAGTAACATAAGTATGCGAATCTCATTGGGAGATCCGGGACTTACAGCGTACTGCTCAAGTTCTGTCTGCTTTGTAATTGGCATCTTTGGGTCGTGGGAACTTCCCAATACTGCATTAGGGGTTTAATCTACTTGGAAAGTGGTGAGTTGACAAGTCGGGTGTATGTTTATTTGACCTTCGATTTTATTGATTAAATTCAAAGGCGGATTGGAACTGTGAAATCCTGGAGGATATCTCGGTGACTTGGTAAGATGAAGTGTGCACGGAACGGAACTTAAGCGGAGGTTACGGTGTTTGCTTATATCATCTTAGTACTTCAAGTTAGATATAATTATCAATTTAAACTTTATATATTCTAGAATAATATAAAACGACAATTTGAATACAAGTATTAAAACTTAAATGGTTTAAATGATTTTTATATTAATATATAGTTTAAAATTATTACTTAACGAAGTAATTAAAATCTTATAAATAAAATTAAAACTCTTGATTCTCTCAGATTCCGCGATTCTAATTAGTCTTTGAAAAGTATAAATAATCTATATAGAAATATTAAATAATATAATTAAAATATATAGCTTTATTTTTTAAATTATAAGCTTTTTAATAGCTCGATTCTAATCTTTATATAATGATATTTATTATTAAATAATTAGTTATTAAAAGATTTCGAAGTTTAAATATTTAGAGTCTAAATTTAAAACTAACTAGATTTAAAATCTAGTATATAAACTATTATTCTAAATAGTTTTAAAGTTTTACTTTTTATTCAAAATTTACTAATAATATTAATTTCTTAATTTCTTAAACTTAAAGCAAAAATTGAGATAGATAATAATTATATTAT
>KI628766.1:0-54563 GCA_000503235.1 Sclerotinia borealis F-4128
ATATCACTGTATATAATAGAAGTAGAAATTATTGCAATTAATGAAGATGTAAAAGAATTTGTATAGATAAAAAAATCTTATTACTAATCTGAAAGAATAATCAAAAATTAAATTATTTATTTCTATTTTTTATTGTGATAATGAGAATAGAGTAAATTGAATAAATGAAAATAAGTTTTACAATAAGATAAAGTATATTCAAATTAAATAATATTATATTTATAAAGATATAATTGATATAAAGTGAATATATATAGTATAAATCCCAAAAACGGAACAAATAATAGATATATTTATAAAACAATTTATTTATCTAATATTTTGTATTTATAGTTTGGGATTAGATTTGGATTTTGAAGAGAAGTAAGAGTACTTTTATATTACAATATAATAAACTGAATTATAGAATAGTCAAATTCTATAGAAAATTAAATATTATAATAATAACAGGGCTATGGATTGTTATAGAATGTGACCAAAAGGGTATAAACAGGACTCCGATTGTGTACTTAGAATCTACAAGTGAAGAGCTATGTAGGGTGCTAAAAGGAGGACTATATATACAGGTATTGGGAGCCATAAGGGCTAGGCCCAAAAGAGTGAAAGAGTCCTAGAGATAAGCATCGTACGATGCCTAGGTCTAGAGCTATAGAAAGGAAGGTCCAAGAGAGCCATCGTATCATGCTACATATGTAGTATGAGCCAGTGGGCGGAAGAGAGCCGTCTGTTCCGTCACATAGAAGTTAATAAGATTTTGATAATTGTGTAAAAAGATTATTTTGTAGTATATACTTCAGGATGATCAAGGTTTTGATTATAAGAAGGATGTTAGAAAGTTATGGATATTATAGATATCACAGTATTACCCCTTTTCTATATTCATTATTAGTAGATATCTTGTTTATTTATATACTCTATAGCATAGCTTAGATTCTGTACCTGAATATAATCTACACACACTTCTGACAAAAAATTAGATATTCAGATTTATTCGTTTTTAATGAATTAGAATATATGTTTTATATATATTTAAAGTTTTGTACTAATTTATATTTCAAAGGGACAACCGCTTGCACGGGACAACCGCTTTCCCCGACTGGGAATCAGATGGCCGCTCCATGAAGAGCCAACTATTACAGGAACGGGGTGGGGTGCGAGTATATGAGTATACCTAGGCTTAAATTGGACTTGGACTTGGACTTAAGACTATGTGTGCACTTGCTACTGTATCTATTTCACGACAAGAGGAACTTGAAGACCTATCTATATTCATGTATTGTATATACAATTTGATTGAATGTCTTATATCATTCATATACTTATCTATCGATTGATCCAAATATAGATCCCATCGATATGCAATTTGAAGGCTTGCTTGCTTGCTGAGCCAAACAAGAAAAGAAAAAAACGCCATTTTAATCCATCCCATCATCAACCTATCTATCAATCATTTCTCTTTCCCTCATCATCTAAGCAACCCCACCCTGCTGTCCCTCAATACCACCCATACCACCAAGTTGTTCCTCTACACCACCAGTCTCCTCACCCTTCTCAATCTTCGTTGCCTTTACATCCATTCCCTTATTCGCCACTTGATCCACGCCCGCTACCAGAGTACTGTATGGTCCTTCCACAATCTGTACATCGGCATCTCTCTGATCTCTCCTTCGTACACCACTTGCACCCGCACCCTCCAATCCACCATCAACATCAACCTTGATCTCTCCATCCTCGACTTTGAATCCCGGCGCGACTTCTTTCTTGGTCTCCCCATCCTTCAAGTTCCTGAGCTCCGCCTCCCTTTGAAATGCAATGGAATTATTGACCAATGGTGTAGTGTCATCGAAAATTCTCAATAACATTGCACTTCTATCCTCTTTTGCCAACATCAAGTTAAGAGAATGCATGCTTCTCCACAAAGGAAGTACCATTTTCTCGGTAAAAGCATCTTCGCCTTCACCAGGTTCGATTCTCAAAATACAACATCCCATTCCAATATCTCTAACTCTTTCTCCAATCTCTCCGAGTTCTTTCCACGAGTCACCTGATACTTTGGGGAACATCTCAATTAAGAGAGTGCGGAGTGTTTCCTTCTTGGTCAATTTGACCACTCTTCCCTCTCCGACGTAGCCTTGCAGAATTGGCATACCTTCAGATTGGATACGCCATCTGCAAACACCCTCGCCCTGCACATCTTGCTTCATGAACATCTTGACACCAGCATGAATGAATTTGATTCCTTTGCCCTCATTCTCGCTCAAAATATCTCTAATCAGTGCAGTTGTGTAGTAAATCGTCTTGGCCGGTTCACCTGTGGCATTTCTCACCAAGAATCTATCTCTTGGAAACCTCCCACTCAATTTGTAAAAGGATTCGATGTCAGAAACCTGATCATGGTCACCAGGGATATATTTGAATGCCTCTTCATATGCTTGGTTTTGGCCGTATTTGTTAAGAGGTTTCTCTGGTCTTGAATCAGATCGTTGGTCGCCTGGGCGAGTTGTGAGATCTAGTTCTGCAGCTGGTGGTGGTGGATAGTGTTCCGTGTGGCCTCCGGTGGGTGGTGGTGATGCATGGCTTTCTGTGTCTTCTGTCTTCAACTTTTTGTTCTCGATAGCGCCGTTAACTTCGGGGTCTTCAATTTCTGAAGCAGGACGTTTGGAACCAATAGTATGGGTTGCATCGGATCCAGGTTGTTCTTGATTTTGACGTGCTACAGGTGTAACTTCGTCGAGGGTGGATGAGGTGGGATGAGTAAGTTGATCAGCTGCCTCAATTTTGGGGGCGACACTTCCGCTATCCACTGGAGTAGTAGCAGACTCGATCGCATCAACGATTGCTGTGATGGGAGGTTTGGGTACAATCTTCTTGTTTTCCGATTCTGGCTTTGCTTTGAACTCTGATTGTTTCTCCAAGATTGTGATGAAGAAACCACCGGTATCTTGCAAATGTGCATAAACACGCATGCATTGATCGAAAGGAACGCTTGACATAGCTTCATCGATTGGTGAAAACATTCCCTCAACCAACTTACTCGTGCAATCTTCTTCTCCATTGTCTGCAATATGCTTTTGCAGGTGGGCCCAGGAATTCCAAGCACGACCTTTCTTGTCCATGACAGTCCATGTCTTCAATCCTGGCCTTCTCTTAAGCAAAGGTAATTGGTCATCGCTATTGATCAATTTAACCTTCTCAGGACCACCACATCTTTCAATGGCGGAAGCAATGACTGCTTCGTTCTCGATGGGATTCATGCTGCAAGTGGAGTAGACAACACGCCCACCCACCTTGAGCATTTGAAGAGCCCTAACTAGAATGCGAACTTGGGTAACATAAAGTCCAAGTGCATTACTCGGATTCCAATCCTTCCACAGATTCACATTCTTTCTAGTCGTGCCATCTCCAGAACAAGGTACATCGGCCAAAATTCGATCAAATTTAAGGTATCGATTGGTTGCCGGGTTTTCTGGAGTAGCTGGAAGCTTGATTGATGGATACATGGTAGCATCATGATTTGTAACGATGAGATTTGGAGATGAAAGTCGTTTGAGTTGATGAATCAACATGTGACTTCTCTTATAGTCGGAGTCATTGGCGATCAATAAACCTGTAGCTCTTCCATCATCGCTGGGATCGAGCTCCAATTCGGCGCTTGCGCTTCCGTCTCCTTTTAAAACCGCTTGAACTCTGGTTTCCTCCCCATGATGTACCATCTCCAATAATTGAGCCGCCTTACTTCCAGGCGCGGCACACATGTCCAGTACCGTCATTCCAGGTCTCAAATCCATAACCAATGGTGGAATCATACTGACAACCTCCTGTCTGCTAATATTACCCACACTCGTCTCTGAAACCAAGAATTTTTGGAACTTAGCAAAAGGAGGAGATTTTCGTATAACAGTCTTTGAAGTCGACATCGCCCATGCAAGTTCATCTGGATACCACGGAACTGGCGCTGGAGGTGTAACCGGACTACCATCGAATTGCTGAATGGCAGTAATTTCGGGGATGTATCGTTCTTTTAATTGCTTCTGTACCGCAATTGCATGACTAGAATTTGTCAGAAAAATGCAATCAGTTAAAGAGGGATTCCATGAGATTGTGACGAGGCAATTGAATGACATACCCTTTCGACCCCGCGAATCGGAAAGAATTTGGCAATTCTCTCTTCAACGCTGCCCAAAACTCCCCCTTCTCTCCCTCCTCTAAATTTAAAAGCCCATTGTAGTATCTCTCGAATTTCTCGTTGGATTTGGGAACGTTTTCGAAGCTGCATCGATTATCAACTCCTGAATCCCTCGATCTTCCCCCACCTCTACCGCCTCGTCCTCGTCCTCTGCCGCCACGACCTCCCTATTGATTGTTAATATTAAGTTTCTCAATTAGAAGAGAGAAAGCAGAAGCTTACTTTTCCACGTTGGCCCATATTGAGTTAATTGGGTTGTATGCGGAATGGGTTTATAAAAAAGTTGTTTGCGCAAGAGCAAGTTCTGTCTGTCGCATAAAAATTAAATGAGAGAGTGCTATTGTACCGGACTAAAGATAATCCGGATGATCCGGGATAGAGAGGAAACCCATCCAAGCAAGAAGGCAAGCTGGTATATGACTTTACCTACCCAATTCCAATACAAGGAGGTAAGGATGATTGATACTGATATATATCTCTTTCAAACCTTGTGATTTGATTAGAAGCTATATTATGATATTGGGAGCAGTCTAGCCCGGAAAAGGTTGAAAATGTAAGAAGATGGGTTTTGATACGATTTCCATCTCCCAACCCAAAGCAATCTTTGATAGGATGAAATCTGATACTTGATAACCAAACCTTGAATTCGAAATGAGTAGAAAAGACCCAAAGGATCTTTACATGTGTGTGTTTGTCAAAGAATTCAGTGGCAACTCTCAATTTGTAAAAAGTAGATCTTTTTAAAAAGTTCTGATACTATCAGAAATATACAGGATCAGAAATTTGAAAATCAAAACTCATGTCCCATAAGTACTACCTACTATCAAGCCAAAGTAGACTATTTTCTTCCTCTGTCTTTCTTACAGCCGATTACGCCATCCCCAGATATGCAATTTTCCCAATAAACTCCCTATGTATTAACACCAAGTCATCTATCCTCCAAAACCCATTACACGCACAATCTGTAACTCGCATAACGACCAGCCGTTTCTGACTTTCTGATGATCTTGACCACCTGCCCTCTTCGCAATCCCAAGTATTTCGCAACTGGATCCGCAGCCTGGATACGCGGAAGTTGAGTATCCTTCAATCTATATCTTGACAACAGCTTGGCCCTCTCTTCCTTACTCAACAATACATGTTTGGGGACCAATTCATGATGCGTAATATTGACCAATAAATCCTGCTCGACGAAAGTTTCAATTCTGGTAGAGGATGCGACGGCGGGAATAATCTTTGCAGCGGGACCTGATGGCGCAACAGGTGCGATGAGAATTCCGGCAGAGAAAGAATTTGTAGAAAGATGCTGGGCGAATGTACGCATTTGTTTGATTCCAATGGATACATCAGATACCATGAGGAATTCAATCCAGATACTGCCAATTTCTGAGGTAGTTGGGTTTGGATTCTCGGGGGTGGGTGCGTTTGCGTATTTAGCAATCATAGCTTCACTGGGAGTTGCGGAAAAGTTCATTTGGCGACGACTAAGAAGAGAGGTTGTTAGCTTATGAGCCTTAAGGGGAAACATACAATGTCATGTGGAGTTGGGAAAACAAATTGAGCAGAATGATTTCAGAAAATATAAAAAGTGCAGGGCGCATACTCAACACTTCCATCGTTACTTGTGAACTTGGCCTTGAATGTGTCAAAGCTCATGTTGACTTCTTCTTCAGCTAGAAGATAACCGCGATCTTGGACCATTTCGTGTACAGTTCTGTAGCATCTCCATAACTTAGCGGCGTCTCTGTCAATTCCATCCCGTTGCTTTTGCGCGCGATCCTCATCGTCAGCCATTATGAAGTTTTGAGTAGTAGGTAGAAGGGGGTATCGGTTTGAGAGTTGCAGACAATTGCGCAAGAAGAAGAAAAGACAATCAGATTCAACTGAGCCCTATTGTAAATCGAGAAAAGATTTTTCGTCAAGAGGAGGAAGGTTGAAGGCTGTGGTGTTGTTGATCGAAAGTAATACCCGTCAATGTAGATAGATAGAAGGGCCATTTGCTTTGCCCTTTGTAAATATTTTGACGCTAGTAGCTCAAAAAAAGTTCAAGAGAGTTGCACGAGGATTTATCATCGGTCACCGTATATTGAAGATCACATGATATTTGAGTTTAGATTTTACTTGATTTAAATCTCATGATTGGTTACTATTACTATTATATAAACTGCATCAATGGTTTTTATATATTCTCTTACAACAATTCACCTATTTTTCCCCTCATAATTCATATATATCCTCGGTCACCATAACAAACTAACTGCTTTTATGCTCATCTGAAGTAATAATCAACTTTTACGAGTAGATTCATTTAGATTCAATTGAATACAACCAATAGATGAGCTAAGAAAAAGTTAAACCTGTTCATCCCACAAGTATACAATAATTTCCTATTATATATTATTTCTCACTCTCTCTCTCAACCTTGTCCATTTCCTCAAGCAACCTTCTTCTTGTATTCATACCTATTTCAAAGTACAGATACCCATACTTTTACTGTGTCCTCTTCCAAAGTGACATTTCTTCTGTTCTTTTGCTATCTAATTGTCTGAACATTTATTGGTTCACCAATTTTTTATCTAAGGAAAATAAAAAAAAAGCTACAGTAGCTTGTCATAATTCCACTAAAAATTATGGTTAATACTATAACCCCCTCGGTGGTCGAGATCAAGGTCGATGAAGGAGTTAAGAAAGAGGTCCAGGCCAGACCAGTTAAGCCAGATGAATCAGCATTTAAAGCAAAATTGGCTCAAGCAGAGAAGGATCATAAACAAAGTCAGGAAAAAGCTGTGAGTAGAGTCTATACATAATGCCCTACCTCTGCACATCGGCATACTGCATTGGCATACTGCATTAGTCAAATTATCAGTAACTAATATGATTTTCTGCAGGCTGCCGCAAAAGCAAAGTTGGATGTTGCCCAACCAAATAAGAATAAGGATTCCCCAGCTGCGAAGCACAGAAGCGAATTGATCAGTCAGTTAAAAGAAATCAAAGAAATTCAAGGTGCTGGGAAGGCTGGCCGTTCACAAGTCTTTGACCAAATCAAGAAGTGGGATGAGCAGGTCAAGATCAAGATCAATGATCAGAAGCTTGCCAAGAGTAAGATTGGATACAAGAATGTCGATGAGCTGGATAGGGAAATAGATAGACTACAACAGCAAGTCGAATCTGGTCAGATGAAGATCGTCGATGAGAAAAAGGCACTCGAAGATATATCTAAGCTCCGCAAGCATCGCAAGAGTTTTGCTGGCATTGACGACACGGAAAAATCAATTGAAGAATTGAAGGCCAAGAGAAAGGCTCTTCAAGACAAGCTTGATGACCCAGAGAGCAAGGCGCTTTCTGAAAAATACTCCAAGATTCAAGCCGAATTAGATGTCCTAAAAGCCGAGCAAGATGATGCTTTCAAGAACTTCAGCACTCTCAAGGCCGAGAAGGATAAAGTCCAGGCCGAGCAACAGGAGAAATGGCTAGCCCTGCGAAAAATCAAGGACGAGCATTACCAAGCTGTCCGAGCTGCCAACCAATTTGATTTCATTCAACGCCAAAAGGCTCGCGAGAGACAAAAGGCCGAGTACGAGAAGCAACAGAATGACCGTAAGAAGGAACGCGCCCAAAAGATGCTAGAGGAGGCCAGCGACCCTGCCTTCCTTGACGAGCTTAGAAACGCCGAATCCGTCCTCCGATATCTCGACCCAAACTTCACCACCATCAAGGCACCGTTACAAGCTCCTTCTGGGCTTGAAGCCTCCGCTGGACGTACCGTAGATGATTCCGGGCTCAAGGGTACTAGAGTCATGAAGAAGGAAACCCTCGAGGAAGATTACTTCAAGGGAACCGGTGGAAAGAAGGGAAAGAAGGGTAACAAGAGAGCCGCGGCCAGTGGATCACCTGCTTCGACTCCACCAGCTTCAACAAAATACAGTTGCCCACCAGCTGTCATGGAGGATCTTGCTAAGATGGGAATTGACCCACCTTTTAGCGCTGCTGATGTCCCAGCTGTTACCGAAAAGGTTCGGTCTAAATTGAACCACTGGAAGGAGGAACAAGTAGCACAAACCAAGCGTGTAAGTTATCAATCCAGGCCCATTCAACATTTGTTTAAAAACTAATATCCAAAATAGAACATCGATAAAGCTCAGAAGGAACTGGAGAGACTCGAGGCAGAGGAGCAATCAGGAACCACGATACCAGCCACAGAAGCCCCAGCAACCAACGGACATGGCGAGACTAAGGCCACCGCTGGCGCAGACGAAGCTACATCCCCTGCAGTGGATGTCGAATTGATCAAGGAGGTTGTTAAGGATGCATCAGTTGAATTGACTGGTGCCGCCAAGGAGGATGCTGAGCAGACTTCTTAGATTACTTATTATACCTATGACCCTATGAATTCCATGGCGTGTGATGTCAAGAAAGGCTCATTTGGGAGTACTGGGAAACAACACACAATGGTATCGGTCTGCTATTATGAATTTGATGGCCTAGTAATGGATAGGAAGGATGTTATTAATAAGAAAGATATCCAAAAGAAATTCATCAACTCATCAATTACTACTCATCTCTCTAGTCGTCTTCTTTCTCATTCTTGTCTTGAGTTTTAATTCTAGTTTCTTTTCTGTAATGTTTTTATTGTAATTTGAGAGATGAAGTAGGTATTTTATTTTATAATATTGTGATGATGGTGATAATGATGATAGTAATGATCGTTTATAAGTTATAGATTATATAGGTATTAATCAATTGTTACTTGAGTTAAATGACAAGATGAGATCTAACAACTTGAAGATGAGATTAGAAAATGAGATGATTTGATATTTTTGAATATAAATCAGCATTAATCAGTAACGAATATAATTAAAAGAATTTTAATTATAGAGAATAATAGATCTTACTTGATTCAACTCATTCGATTTGAATATATATCTATACTTACTATATTCAATTAATAGATAATTTTAATTTTAATACTAGTCTATTATTTTTGATAATAATTATCAAAAAATCGATATTTTGAATTTATATATTAAAATTATTAGTCTTGTAAATAAGTATTCGAAACTTTATAGAATTATTAATTAATATTCAGAGATTTATCTATATTCGAGAATACTTAGTATAAAGTAATATTTTAATATACGAAATTTTGTTTATTTATATAACTTATAAGACTATTATATTAAAGTTTAGATATAGTTATTTATTATTATTATAATATTTATAGTATAATATATTCTATATATAACTTGAAGTAATATTATTATATTAGTAATAAGTATATATAGTAACTTGAATAATAATACTTAAATATAAAGTATAAAAGAGAAAGAAAAGATGAAAAAAGGAAAAAAAAAGAGGAAAAAGAAAGCAAGTACTAGCGGGAGAGAGTCTAAGGCTTTATTTGGATTAGGGTTAGAATTATAATTGAGATTATAATTATAATAATAAAAATAAGAATAGGAATAAAAATAAGGAAAATGATGAGAATAAGAATATAAATAGAACTGAGAATAGGAATAAGAATAGAGATAGAAATAGGAATAAATGATAGAAATAAGAATGAGAATAAAGATAAGAATAGGGAATAAATATAATAATGTCTAGATATCACTCACTTAGCTGTAGTGAGCGGTAGGGCTAAGGGTTAGGGCAATAAGCGACGCTTTGACCATCACGGAGCGTATATCTTTTAGCATTAGCATCTCTATAGTTTAATTCCTTAAGGCAATATAAACACGTGAAATACGATAGTATTATTGATACTTCATCACCACCACGGTGATACCAACAAATAATAATAATAATAATAATAATAGGGATAGGGATAGAGATAATGATAAACTTGAAGATATATCAGATAAATAAATATTTAGGGATAAATAATATTTGTATTAAATCAAAAGGCTAAAACTAATTTTTTATTGTTTGTAAGATTCTTGAAGATTTTGTTATTATTTCGTGATAATTGTGAAGAGATATAATGATATAATGATATGATGATATGAGAGTTGAGGAGATGCATTGAGAGTGAAGGTATCATTGAGATGAGATAGATTAAAGCAATAGTACTCTCCCTGCCCAGTTGATCCAGTACCAGATCCAATATATACAAAGGAGAACATTGATGAGAGATGAATGGTGGAAAAATAATGTCGAGGTAAATTCTTAGCTAAATTCCATCATAATCCCGCTTCGAAACCCAGGAGGTGGCTATGCAAGGCAAACTTTTTGGCCTGATGCCTAAAGACGACAGACTACCACCTCATTTGCACCTGGCATCCATTAACCCCTACTCATGAAATGTTGTGGCGATATCATACGCACAGCTGAAACCTTCCATTCTTTCCCTTTATTTCAATATACCATTTCCTCTTATCCAAAGAGAAAGATGTTTCGTCGTCAATCTCAATATGGATTGACATAAGCATAGCCAGGCGTGGGAGCATATTGTGGAGGACCCCTCGAGTTCCTCTGTGGATTATGTGCAGGTGGCATATGTGCAGGAGGCATATGCGGACCTCCAGGCGGCGGTGGTGCAGTCATCGGTCGACTCCTCGGTTCAGCCCTCATACTATCTCTTCTTTGTCTCTCCACATGTCTTTCTCTTTCACCAGCCGGCGTTCCAATTCTCCTCTGTTCCCTCCTTCTTTCCCTCTCTTCTCCTCCATCCGAAATAGCAGGCGTAGATCCCCTCTGCGGCGGACCCGGTTCACTCAATCTCACCTTCCTTCCTCCACCCCCTAGTGCCGATAATGGCGGATCTCGAACTCCGGGTTCCTCATCACTTGGTAAAGTTAGTTCTACCAGGCTGAAGAAATATTCAAGGACTTCGGGGTAGCGTTGGACGCTCGCGCGCCAATCTTCGTCGATGCCGCGTTTGAGTTCGGCATCTGCGGCTGCAGTTTCGGAGGGGTGAGGACGGGCGTTGTAGTAGTAGGCTGCTCGTTCGGTTATGCGGTGGATCTGGGAGGCGTGTTCGTCTTTGCGGCGGGTGGTGAGAACACTGAAGTAGTTGAGAATGTAATCTTGAGCGTGGCCACGGACCCAGGTTCTGTTTGGGGAAAATGATTAATTATGTACTGGTGGAGAAACAATTTAGGAGAGAGGATCCCTTGACAGAGTAAGGGAATGAGAAGATGATAGTAAGGTTTATGAATAGGGAACAGGAGGGGCAGGAGGGGTAGAAGAAGGGACAGTACCTTATCTCAGTATAAACACTCGCCATCATTCTCTGTTCAGCCTGCCTCACAGCGACGGTAAGGCCATTGGCTTCGCACTCGCATTTTGCCATGGCTGGCTGAGAACATATGGCGCAATCTGGATCCATGATCTTGAGGTTCTTGTTATTTCTGGCGTTTTTGATTAACATTATGAAGGGGGATCATCTAGTGTGAATGAGGGATGATAGACAAGCAATGGGAGCTAGTGTTGAAGTGAAAAGAAGTGAAAGAGACAATAAGGGTGATGAGGGGTTGAGGCTCAAATGAAAAAGGGTACATGTGTGAGAGAAGAAGAAGAAGAATGAAAGAAGAATGAATGTTTAGGGTCGGGGTGGTGAGAAGTGATTGAAAGAGGGGGGAGAAGGGGAGAGGGGGGGATGATGACCACCCCATGGTATGTGATGGATAAGAATATGGGGACGAATGGTGAGGTATCGTACGGTATGTAATGTATGTATCTATGTATGTAGGTAATAGGTAGGTCGCTTGACTTGACAAGACAGGACGGAAGTCGAGATATTGGGAGGATTGGGGATTGGGGATTGGGGATACCTATCCGAATATTCAAGTATCCAAGTATCGGATTCTCTGGCTCGCTGGCTTGCTTTGCAGTGCAGTGCAATGCAGTGTAGTGCAGTTGCAGTTTGTGTGGGGTAATTGAAGTGATCTCAAAGTTAACTAACCTTTGTAAGTGTATTTTCCCTCTCAGCTACCCTCTCGATTCGATACAGCGAGTCCCGGATCGTTGGATATGAAACGGATATGAAACTATATAATGCTATTCTTGCTTGCTGGCTGGCTGGCTGGCTGGCTGGCTGTATTTTTCCGGAGCTGTAGTGCAGATATTCGATTTCCACGATAGAGAGATCACGCTACGTAAATTTCTGCACTATTCAAATGGAAAAGATTAGAATGAATATGAAGATGCCACGATTGGTAATGCTGGTATCGAGAGAATCGTAAGATATGGTAATAGACGTGTACGAGGAGAAAAGGGTAGTAGACGTGTACGAGGGAAAGGGCATATATTTGAGTAACGGACGGAAGATAGGAAAGATGGTTTTGATTAGATGTGATGGGAATATGAAGAGATGGGTTAGGGTAAGGTAGTTGGCATGAAAAGGAACAGGAGTTCTTTGGAATTCAGACGACAAGAAATCTTACGGAGATTTGACAACTAAAGATGCGGAAAGGGAAGGACGACAGAGAAGGAAGAGAGGCAGAGAGAGAGGGTGAGAGAGAGGAAAAGTGAGATGTCGTTAACTAGATTAGATTCATGTGTGCAAGGTGGTCGTGCGTATGGAATGGATGGATGAATGGGTTCAGATTATTTTTTGGGTGGGGAAGAATTTGGGAGAGAATCGATTCGTGATCAGTTGAAGTTGCATGAATAACTATAATACTGCTTTAGTAAGTTAGCTCTACTATATCTATCTATGTATCACCACTTATATCTACCATCTTTTACCCTTTTGCTACCTGATCACCTACCATCTACCTGGAAAAAGATTAAACCTTTACCACATCATCACACAATCGACGCCCCAGAAACTACCAACGCAGAGTGGCATATTGTGGATCATTCGCGAGAGGCGGGAGGCGAGGGAAGGGGATCCCCCTTCACAACCCAAAGGGAAATTGAAGTAGGGCATGATTTGAACTCCATGGTATAGGTTTAAAACATATGTATAGTGAGTGCACTCCATAAAACGTATTCCGTAGGTAGGTAAGTGTTCCAAGTGTTGATACTCCAGCGGAGTGTGGTGTGCAGGTTGTCGTGGCTCGAATGCTTTGATGTGACTTGCATCTCGTGGTTAAAGAATTGGAGGCGAAATGCATGAATTGTTGGTCAACTTGAAAATGATATCCAATTGGGGGGGAGGAAGGGTCTGATTCATGGACATCCTTTAGTAGATAATGAGTACAGTAGATGGAAAGCCTCAATGTAGCTAGGTAAGGTAGGGTAAGGTAAGCGATAAAGTAGGTACGGTATTGAAATAATGGAGGATCTGGATCTGGATCTCGTCCTAGACCAAAGAAGATAATGAGGCTATCGGGAGTTCGTGAAATGACCAATTGAAGATGATAGAATTACAGTCTCATAAGAAGGCGGTTTCTTAGGAGAGTCTAGAGACTTATCAAAGTCGTTGTCTGCTCACCGCTTCTTCGCAGTAAGGTTAGTATCGCGGCAAGAGGGGAAAACCAGCTTGATCGGTATATTAAAGGTTATATTTGTTCCACGTACACCAGAAATGGTAATTTTGAAGATATATATGATTCGATCATCTCAAGAAGAAATCATTTCAATAAATCCAAATACTTACCGAGATTTTAGAAAAAGGGGCTTGATAACTTACTTGATCATTCACCTTATTTCACACTTCTCAATTCATCGGTAAGTCGGTAGGTATCATATACATACTACGGTGACCGAGAATTTATTATTTGCATCACAATATCCCTAACTCTCTCTCTCTCTGGTCTTCCCTTTCACAACTGCACTGCACTGCAAATAAACCTGCAAGCCAGGATTTGATATCGTTCGAGATGCCTCCACGTTGTTCGACTGTGCAAGGCACGTTGACTCCATTTCTCTATCCATTCCTATTTTCGAATACATCTAGGTTGATCCAAAGAATTCCTCGAACTTACATCAATGCCGTCCGAAGACAAAGTACCTTAGCCGAAGAACTTGCCTCCGAATCGACATCCGAAGAAATCGACCGTCTTAATCCCCCTCCCTCTGATTATTCTCGAACAATATTTGCGGATAAAGCGAAAATAGACATATTCGCAGGCCCTGGTGGACATGGTTGTATCTCTTTTCTACGAGAAAAGTATATCGCTGCTGGTCCTCCAAACGGAGGTGATGGAGGTACGGGCGGAAACATATACATACAAGCTGTGCGCGGCGAAACAAGTCTGCATAAGCTTGCAAGGCGGCGGAATATAAAAGCAGGCAGGGGAAAGAATGGTCAAGGCAAAACGAGAGGTGGAGAGAGAGGCACTGATATCATTATTGAAGTGCCTTTAGGTACCATTGTACGAGAAATCGATCGACATGATCCTGCGGGCATTGAAGAAGACAAAAATAAGTTGGAGGCTGGTAAACAGGATGGGAAGGATTTAGATGGACCTCAAAAATGGGATCGAGACAGATGGTTACTATACCCCGCTATTACACCTGAAGAGATCGCTACTGCCGATTTTCCTTCATTTCCAAAACCAAGATTGTCAAATTTAGCAGCCGCACAAGTTAAGGGTCCTATTACGTTGGATCTTTCTATGCACATGGAAAGACCATTGCTCTTGGCCGCCGGTGCCGTAGGAGGTTTAGGAAATCCTCATTTTAGCACAAGACAAGTCCCAAGACCAAAGTTCGCAACCAAGGGAGATGCTGGACTACGAATTACTTTAGAGCTCGAACTCAAGCTTCTTGCCGACGTGGGACTTGTTGGACTTCCCAATGCTGGAAAGAGTACTCTACTGCGAGCTATGAGCAATAGCCGAACGAGAGTGGGAGACTGGGAATTTACCACCCTAGAGCCAAACATTGGGACTGTGATTATTGACGATAACAAGGGGCGGCCTCTAGCTCAAGCGAAATATGAAGACGGCGAAGTCAGAACGAACTTCACCATTGCAGACATTCCGGGATTGGTCGAGGATGCTCATTTGGATCGAGGTCTTGGTATAAGTTTCCTGCGTCACGTTGAACGAGCTCGAGTTCTTGCGTTTGTCGTGGACCTTGGGAAGGGCAATGCTGTTGAGGCTTTGAAAGGCTTATGGCGAGAGCTGGCTGAGTATGAGCGAATGAAGATTGAGGAGGAAAAGGAGAAGGTCAACCCCGTAGTGGAGTGGACTCCCTTCACGTCTGTCGAAGATGCAATGGCAAATCGACCCGAAACAATCGTCATGAACACTGGACCTACCTTTGAGAATCCCCTCGCACCTAATCTCCCTTCGATTTCAAATAAACCTTGGTTTGTGGTTGCTAGCAAAGCAGACTTACCTGGTACTCGGGACAATTTCCAGGAGCTGAAGTCGTACTTGGGGGAAGTTGCAGCCGGAAATGAAGAGCATCCTTCCAGACATAAGAATCCTTGGACGGGGACAGTAGAGGTCATCCCCATCAGTGCAATCAACGGACATGGCGTAAAAAAGATTACCGAGTGGACCGTTGGTCTTCTTGATGGATGATATGATATATCGATATATCTACGGATAGAGGCATGTATAACATTATCATGCATATTAATGATTGATTCATGTACAGAATCTTTGGATGCCTATCATTCCTTCCCATAATAATATCGAGGTGATCATATACTTCTGTTTTTGTCTTCATGCATCTTTGACGTTTGACATAGTGGGTTATATTCAACGGCTACATCTACTGATGTCTGTCACAATGGCTTATGGCCTGATCCCAAGCGGGGTTTAACTTCCCGTTATGCTGCCATCTGTACCTTTGTCACTCACATCGGGAAATTTCACGGTTGGTATGAGACATTGGAGCGGTAGCGATGCTGTGGCCCGTTTCTCGTGAAACCATATCCTTCAACCTCAACGAACCTCTCGACTCCAGCATCAGATGCATTGGTTTGTACAAGTGTTGGCGGAAGGAAGGAACATTCTTCCTAAGTTCCTTGTCTCGGATTTAAAGTCTAAAGCTCCCGTCGGTAGCGTTCTTACCCTTGAGCTGTATTCTAGAATCGATGATTCGAAGCTATCGGCACACGAAACTATGGATGGAACTTTGATATCTCAACAAAATTCTCCGCAAGACTAGACGATCTGTAACCACTATGAGCACCGAATTACTTGAATAGAGTAAGAACTACTCCTATGGTGAAACAATGAAAACGTGTTTGAAGTATCTCAAAGGCGAGTTGGGATGACATTCCCCATTGATAACTACCTTATTGAGAGCGGATGAATACATGATGGGCTGAAAGGGCTGCCTAGGGAAAAGTGAATCAGAGGAGATCGGGAAAGTAAAGTTCCTCCTTGTTTACTCCGATATCGTTATCGTCCTTGTCGCATAGATATAAAAGTATCTGTTGATCCCATCTTTCGGATAATTCATCTCTCCCACAAACAACAATCAAACACTCCCTCTCGATCTATTCCCATCAACTTGAAATCATTTTACATACACTCACACCTTTTACAATCTTCTTCTTCTATAAAAGCATTGAAACACTTTCAAAGCACTACACTTATCTCCCCCTTTCTACGCATTAAGTTCGTAAAATCTTCTTCCAAGATGTCTGCAACCGTAGCAACCCTCCCTGAACTTTCCCACTCGTCCCTTGATCCTCAAGCACTTGCACAAAAGTACAATCTAGAGCGAGAGAAGCGTATCCGTGAGGATGGACTCACTCAATACAAGGAGCCTACTGGCGACTTTGCCCGCTTCCAAGATGATGCTCTGGTTGACAAGATCGTCCCACGAGAGCCAATTACCGAATCTGCTGAAGTACTCATTATTGGTGGCGGCTATGGTGGTTTGCTGGCTGCTGCTCGTCTTGCTCAAAAAGGCGTCACCAACTTCCGCATCCTTGAAAAAGGTGGCGGATTTGGTGGCACTTGGTATTGGAACCAGTATCCAGGTTTGTGATTTCCCAACCAACTTTCTAATACGCCAATTCTCCATCTTCACACAGTTCGTCGATCTTTACTAATATCCAATTTTCAGGTGCTCAATGTGACATCGAATCTTACATCTACCTGCCCTTGCTCGAAGAGCTTGGTTACGTCCCAACTGAGAAGTATGCTCGCACCACCGAGATTCATAAGCATATCGAGATGCTCGTTGCACGCTATAACATCAAAGAGAAGACAATCTTCCAGACTGAAGCCAAATCCATGAATTGGGATGAAGATGCTCTCTCCTGGAAGACCGAGACCAACCGTGGCGATCATTTCACCTCCAAATTCGCCATCACCGCTACCGGCATTCTCCACAAGCTCAAGCTTCCAGGTCTCGAAGGCATGGAGCTTTTCAATGGCAAATCTTTCCATACTTCTCGCTGGGATTATGGTGTGACTGGTGGTGATGTCAATGGCAACCTGAGCAAGTTGACTGATAAGCGTGTTGGTGTCATTGGCACTGGTGCAACAGCCGTTCAAATGCTTCCTCACCTCGCCAAGGCCTCCAAGCACGTCTATATTTTCCAGAGAACACCTTCCACCATCAACGTTCGAAACAATCAGCCTACACCACCAACCTTTTGTCAAAATCTTAAGCCAGGATGGCAGGAAGATCGAATGGAAAACTTCAATGATCGTATTTCTAATTGTCGCCAGAAAGAAGATCTTGTTGCCGATGGCTGGACTCTCAACCCTGCTACCGCCATCTTGGGTAAGGCAGATGCTTGTACCGATCAAGTAAAACTGGGTCAGATGATGATGATGGCCGATTTCCAACTCATGGAACGTATCCGAGCCCGCGTCGACGAACTCGTCCACGACAAAGAAACCGCCGAGAAGCTCAAACCATGGTATTCTTCCATGTGCAAGCGCCCCTGCTTCCACGACGAATACCTCTCGCTCTTCAACCGCCCCAACGTTCAACTCGTCGACACCAACGGAAAGGGCGTGGATCGCATCTCCCCCGCCGGCGTAATCGTCAACGGAATCGAATACCCCGTCGACATCCTCATCTACTCCACAGGATTCGAAGTAACCACCGCCTACCAGCGTCGCTCCGGCATCACCATCACCGGCCGCAACGGTCTCATCCTCGACGATAAATGGAACATGGGCCCCTCCACCCTCCACGGTTTCCAAACCCATGGTTTCCCCAACTACTTCTTCTTCGGCACCACTCAATCGGGCGTCTCGGCAAACTTCATGTATACACTCACGCAGCAATCTACGCAAACGGCATACATCATCTCCGAATGCAAGAGCAAGAATATCAAGGCCGTAGAAGCTAGTAAGGAGGCAGAGGGAAATTGGGTCAAGGAGATCTTGCGTGGAAGCAAGCCCATGATGAATTATTTTATGCAGTGTACGCCGGGGTATTTTAATGGCGAGGGCTGGGTTGGTAGGCATAAAGAGGTTGGGGCGAAGAACGCGGTGTTTGGGGAGGGGGCTAGTGCGTGGGGGAAGTTGTTGGAGGATTGGCGCCTGCAGGGGGAGATGGAGGGGCTTGTTAGGTGGGTTTAGTTGGTTGGTGGTTGGTGATAGATGGGGTCGATTTTCTTCAAGGGCTTTCTTTTTTTCTTCTCTCTCGGGTGGGAAAGTGGAGGGAGCTTGGCGGGGCCTGACTTCTTCTTATGATGGATGGTAACTGGTTGGTGATGGGGATGGGGATGGGGATGGGGATGGGGATGAAAAGTTTCTTTAGTGGTAAAACTGGTGATAGATATGAATGGATGCAGGGTTGAACTCGGATGGATGGTATAGAATTACTTTATACTATACTCTACTATACTCTACTCTACTATCAAGTTCAAATTCAAGTTCAAATTCCAGTTCCTTCAACTAAGTTCAATCTATCTTACTTTAATTTATTTTACCTGCCAATACTCAAGCTCAAGTCCATTTTCTACATTCACTACTTAATACTTACAGTTAGATCTAATAATTCACGTGTATACAATAGTTGATTATTTATTTAAACGACTCAAACCATTCAAACTCAAACTTCGTTTTGTTTTGTTGGCACTTTGTCTTACCCTTCCCTTCCTCCATACCCAGTCTCAGTCTTATTTTCTCAAGTCCTCAATCTTCAATTTTCCATCTTCAATCGTGATCTAACCTCGCTCGCATCATTTTCTCGTCACTTTCTCATTCCTTCCTTCTCTTATCTTGTAAGCTCTTACCTCCGGACTGTACATGTGTACTCTAGAGATTTTTATTCTTGTTTTTATTTTTGTATGCATTTTTATACGTCTCCCATACATGTAATGTTCTCGTTAAGTGTGATGAGGGCTGACCAAGGTGGATTATCTCTTTTCGCGTGCCGTGGATGTCCTGGGGGAGGTGAGTGGGTGGTTAGATGGGGTTGTGGGGGTTGTGAGGTTTTGTGGGGTTTGAAGGGGTTGGTATTAGATGGGTTGGGATTGAATGAGATGGAATGGTGGTGCGTTAGGGTTATGTTGTGTTATGTGGTATGATATTGAAGAGGAGAGAGAGAGGAAGGGGGTGGTGGGGGGGTAGAATTTTGGGGGAAAGAAAAGAAAGGGATGTAGTCACCATATTCAACAATCTTAACATGTTCCAATGCTTCGGAAATCAAAAAACATCGTTCGTCGGGTAAGATTTTGGAGAGGTAGTAAGCGGCTTTCCAGGGTGCGTCGGGGGTTCCTGGATGGGAAGGGGATGTTAGGGAAGGTGAGAGGGAGAGAGAAGAGAAGTGGGTAAAGAGGGAATATAGGATGGAGTGGGAAGATACATGAGATAGGAAAGGGAGTAAGAACGAGAAAGATTAAACAGAAAACGTACCAGTAACAGAAGAATGAGAACTATTAAAGAGGATTTCGGCTGCTCCGTCCCATTCTCCGGCTTCTAGTTCGGCTGCTAAGATGGGATCGATGGATGTTGCTGACGATGATATGGATAGAGGGCCGTGGATCTATATCTGTTTGTCAGTCCTTGCTCGCTTTATGATGTATCAAACTTTCTGTATTCCTCGCCTGGATAACTGGACCTCTGGGCCATTCTCTATAAAAGATAGTTGACGATGTTTTTTTTCCCTTATCATCACCCCATTTTTGAGTCTCTTCTCTTCTCTTCTTTTCTCTGCTTGCCAAATGCCACTTCTTCGCCTTCCACTTTCTTTTCACCCCCCAACCCCTCCCCTCTCCCCCCCTCTTCCTCGTCGCCCTTCTGTCCAACCTCCTCCACAAGACCCCCCAACAAAACAGAAAAATAAACCACAAATAAACACTACTAACCTGTACATACTCCTCCACTCCCCCTCCCTCTAGAAAATACGGCACAACGAGTTGTGCATGCCTCTCAAACCAATGTTTTGAAAATTCTTCTTTGGTGAGAGAGGGGTTGCGTTTGAGGAGAGCGAGGATTGGTCTGGGGGATTGGGTTGTTGATGAAGTGGTGGTGGTGGTGGTGGATGGCTGAGGTTTTGGGATGGAGGGGATGGATGGTGGTTGGGATTGGGTAGATGTAGATGTAGATTGGGAAGACATTGTGGATTATTTTGAGGAGATGAATTGATGTATGAAGAGAAGAGAAGAGAATAGTAGTATTATATTAGTTAAATAGAATATAAACTTGAAAAGATTATAAAACAAATGATTTTGATAAAGAATAGATAGGTAAGGAAGGAAAAGGGTTGATAGGGACGAAGTAAGAGTAATCGAGAGACAAAGCACCCTTCATTGCTTCAATGAAAAGTACAGTAACTTCATGTGAACCCACACACCACTTTCTGCGCAAAACTTGCTGTGCATATATAAAGAAGCATGCTGACTGTATTCTGTAACCTTACTCAAAATAGTCGAGTACAACAATATCGATTAGATTAGGTTAGCAGCTCGTAGCTCTGATCATATATATGATGTGGAGCGGGTTTTGGGGAATCCACAGAAGGGTGAATTTAAAATGTGAGGGAATCGATGGATATATTTCAATAATAACAAAAAGTTATGCCAAGTATACAAAACCTCTTCACCACTTATAATCCGTTCCACTCTCATGCTCCATCATATCAAAAGCCGGCTTACAAGAAAAATGCCCCGCCTTCTCTGTCCCCACCGTCTCATAAGTATAAGCCGCATCCTCATCCGCAATCTTTATCGTCTCTACCCCTCTCCCTCCCGCCGCTGCATCAGCAAGTAACTGGGCATGACAACATTTCTCCAAACTCGTAAACCAAAATACCGCACTCTCGATAGTCTCTCCACAAGTTAGTAACCCGTGGTTTTGAAGTAAAGCGGCTTTCTTAGAGCCGAGAGCAGACGCAATGGCCTCTCCTTCATCAGAGGCGAGAACAACGCCTCGGAATGATGAGTATAGTGCGAGATCGCTGTGGAAGGCACATGCATCTTGAGTTATGGTTTCGAGGGGGCGGCCGAGCGAACAAAAGGCGCGCCCGTAGATGGAGTGGGAGTGTGCTACTGCATTTATTTCGGGGCGAGCGGTGTGAACGGCATGGTGGATCATGTAGGCTTAAATTCGGGGTCGTTAGTATTTTTGACGGTGATGCAAAAGGGAAGGGGGAGGGACGGGGGTGTACCAGCTGTATTGAGTAATCGACATGGACCACCTTCAACCACTTCTCCTTCCTTATTAACGAGGATTAAATCTGAAGCTCGAAGAAGTGGCCATGCTACTCCAAATGGATTAACCCAAAAACAAGTTGGTTCAACGGGATCCTATTCTCATCAGTACTCTTCACTCAATATCTATAGTCATATCTACATCCACCCCTATTTCAACACCGACATCCATATCCATAAAAAGTCCCCATCAACTTTTCTTAAAAGGAAAATCCCCACCCCAACTCACCCTCAAAGTAATATGTCCCGCAACCCCCTCAGCATACCCCAACTTTGCAAAAATCCTAAACGCTAACGCTAACCTCCCCTTTTGATAGTCTCTCTCTTCATATCTATCTTCAAAAGGTGTTCGGGAGGGTAATTTCATGCCTGGAGCTCGTGCTTGTGCTTGTTCTTTGGAAAATCCAGGTTCATGCGTTATGGCTGAGACTTCGGAGTGTGAGGTTGTATGGAAGGCGGCGCCGGTGTTGACGGGAGTGTGCGTATTTGTTGCAGAGGGGGGAGCCATTTTTGTGAAGGTGGTGGGATTGATAAGTGTCGGTTAGTAGATATAGAGTAGAGTGTGAAAAAGATTGAGATACTATAAGAGAATGTTCTGAGGTGAATGAAGTAAAACGGTACTGCTGAAAGTGGCGATTGTAATTCAATTAGGAAGAGAGAAAGATATGGGAGAAAGAGAGTCAAGTATCTTAGACATGATCATCCACTCTCAACAAGTTGAGCAACCAATACGAAAATATCAACTGCGCGATGCTTGTTCAATACAAATCAAGTCTTTTGATAATCACGCGGAAATCCGGCCATCTTGGATTCTGATATACATTAGAGGGGGTGCAAGCCATTGATAATGAGGGGCATTTGTGGGGTAATAGCTTCCGTATGTGAAGATCTATTTTAGGTACTCGAGTAGATGGATGCACTTGCTCGAGCAGGAACATTTTTATCATGCATGTAAGGTTATTCTGATGAGGTTAGCGAATTAGAAAGAGTAGAGTTGAACTCACTGATACTGAATTGGAAGAGAGTGTATTTGAGCTCGATCATAGCTGATACTTACTTGATCGATTGCAATGATTAGCATCTCTTTGATAACTATTGAGGGAACATGCGAGGCAGTTCGGATAAGTGTTTTACTCTTTATCTCATATGTCAATGACTGAGAGAGGATATACCGGTACTCGAGTGTGGCAATTCAATTTACCAGCCTGAGGTCATTGGACGAGTGTCATCTCTCAAGCTTTATCGAAGCCTTTCAATATCCTCACATTCTTTAGATTTTAAGGGGGACAATTAGACCATTAAACGATAGCTGTAAATGAATAAAACCTCCGGAGGCACGGAAACTTTCCCGTGATTACTAATCAGCAGAGCTTGGGTCTCACGTGAACAGGCGTTTTCATGTGACATTTAAGTGGTTGACAAAACGCGGTGAAAGCTCATCCATATCTTCAAACTAACCTAATCATAAGGTTATCTCTTCTCACTTGGAAATGATATTGCCTTGACGCAGTCATGGAAGACATAGAACTCTCCAACCAGCAAAATCTCATCGACTTATGTCTTCAAACGTTTTGTTCACCATCTCGAACCACTCTTCCCCCAACAATCGAAACCACATCAGAACTATCGGATAATACATCTCAAATTCTATCGCAATGTGGTTCTTCCATTATAAATCTACTCTCTCGTCTGAGTACTTCTATCCGTAATCATACGGGAAATCACAAATTAACTCTCCAGAGACTTGATGATGTACTCGCTCTAGCCAAAGAGAAGTTTTACGCGTTCCCATTTAAAGATGTACCACAATGTTGGAGAGCATTATTTCTCGAGGCGAGTTTATTGAAATTTTCTGCTCTCGCCTCGAGGAGAGTATCAACTTTGGATGAGAAAGGATGTGGAGCTTTAGAGTTGGATATCACGGATGATCAAGCAATAGATCGAATGGTTGAGACAATGGATATGGCATTAATCATGGTGGGAGCCCCTGCTTCAACATCAATAAGACTCTCAATTGATTGTGCTATGGATGTTCTACAAAAGATTCATGAAGAGATGATAGATGAGAATATTTCCACACAAACACCTACCAAACGCCGGAAAACTTCTCCTAGCAGTTCATTCTCAAAACCCACATCCTCAAATCAATATCGTTTTCCACCTTCTTCAATAACTTCACCTCCTCTCTCAAATCCCATCTCTCGAGTGAGCTCTGATGACATCAACCTCACCGACGATGGGACCATGGATAGATTCTCAAAATACATGCATCAACCCCACGATTCCTCACTCGGAGCAGAACCTCTCATTATAACTGGGTCAATTACTTCATGGCCCGCTCGCAATAACAGACCTTGGTCTAGTCCTTCCTATTTGTTATCCAAAACTATCGGTGGCCGACGTTTAGTTCCTATCGAAGTAGGTAGAAGTTACGTTGATGAAGGTTGGGGACAAAAGATTGTTAGTTTCGGTAATTTCATGAATGAATACATGTTATCCAATTCTCAAGAAGGAAAAGCAAGAGAAACTGGCTATTTGGCGCAACACAATTTGTTTTCACAAATCCCTTCTTTACGAAATGACATATCGATTCCAGATTATTGCTACATATACCCACCTCCACCTCACTCATCTTGTTCCCCCGCATTAAAGGAAAAATACACGCAAACGAAAGAATTAGAAGAGCCACTCATCAACGCATGGTTTGGACCAGCCAACACAATAAGTCCACTCCACACAGACCCCTATCACAACATACTAGCACAAGTCGTCGGAAGGAAATACCTGCGCTTATATCCACCTCGAGAAACCCCAAAATTATACGCAAAGGGAATCGAGGATGGAGGCGTAGATATGAGTAATACGAGTGAGGTTGACATGGGAGTGATTGCTGCATGGGATGGTACCGAGAAGGAGCAAACTGAGGAGAGGAGGAAATTCCCGGCGGTGAGCGCTGCGTCATATTGGGATTGTGTGTTAGAGGAGGGGGAAGTTTTGTATATTCCGGTGGGCTGGTGGCATTATGTGAGGGGGCTGAGTGCAAGTTTTAGTGTGAGCTTTTGGTGGAATTGATGGTTGATGGTAGTGGGAGTTCGTTAGTATGATCAGAAGTTTAGGATAGTAATTAGAAGAATATACTAGATAATTTAGAAGAAGACATAGTCTACTCGATTGATGTGTGGGAACATTATTATTATACCGACGTAATTGTAAAAATCTATGTCACGGTCATCCTCTCGTCGCGGTAACCCTTGAAACCCCTCTCTTCCGCAACTCCCTCTTGATTTATACCACTTTGATAATATAAAAGTAAATTTCTCAAAGCGTTCTATTCAAGTTATAATCACTGGCAAGCCTACAAAGACTCAAATAGTCTCATAAAAATCAATTAGCTCACTATTTATCATCCATCCCAAGTACACGAGCTAGTAGATCTTTATAATGCCGTAAAATAACTCATCATTCTTAGTCCTCCCGATGCAACCAACTAACGTATATCATAAAACTTCGTACATCTAAATTTTATTTCTCTTCCTTGACTCTATAGAGATTGGTTATAGCTTGAAACTTTTATAATTAGACTTTCCTGGAGTATTGATAGTATTGATAGGATTAACATCCTTCTTAGTCTCCTCCAATAATCATACAAATTCATTACCGATATGAACCAGTGGAAATTTTGTATCTAGTACTTATCTTACCCCACTAGTTACTACCTTTTGATAAACTCATACATGTCCCACTTCATCAGAACCCTCAGGCCAAAGTCTATAACGAAGAAACTAAGAGCTGCCATCAACACCAATTTAGCCTCATCCATTTCTCATCAGAAATCTCATTGTTATGTATCTCCAGTATGCGTATCTTACTTGCAACGCAGAGGATCCCCGCCACTATGCACCTCTAGCTCCTCAATACAACAGAAAGGGATATGAGTATACTTACACGACCCACCTACAAATTTGTCGTTTGTAGTAGGAACCCCTTGGGTGATCTCTCTGACATATCATCCTCTCATTGCCCTATTGCGAAGAATATGGTAGATGTGGCACGGGTGAAAAGAACAAATGAAATGTTCTGATTCCTGAACATACTGCCTGCGACTAAATTGACATATCATATATCTGGCATTCTGCAGTTCAAAATTCTCATTTCTTCCCTGTAGTGACTCTCCGAAATAATGAAATTTGTCCGCATTCCCAGAGGTGAATGCAGCTATCTATCATAAAGCAATTTGGGTCAGAAAGTCTGGCTGAAGCAAGTGTAGATAGAACAGAACAGCTCTAGTTGACGCAGCGACACCAAGAGTAGATGAAGATGAAGATGAGATAGTCTTGGTGATAAGAGGAATGGACCAAAAGTATATGGGTTAAGAACAACGTCCATAGTGCTGAAAAGGGACAAGTATAAGGCAAGTATTTGATTTTGTCGTGCTGATTCTGGGTTCCCTTACAGTTGGCTGAGAAGAATGTTGGCCATATCGTATTTGATAGGTTTGTGTTTATAGGTTTCGGTCTTGATGGTTCTTATTGAGGACTACAGGAGCTGACTGCCAAAATGCTGATGGAGAATCGTTTGTCTCTGCTATATTAGTGAATGTTCTAGGGGAACAATCAAGTGAGTTGGCTGTTATTCACACATACTGTTATCATTCTTCATCTCCATGGTTTCTCCAATGGCATCTCATCTGAAGATGAGGAAACTTCTGACCGACTTTCGACGTTCCATATTACCAGGCGTAGGTTATCATCTCTTCTTTATTGGTAAGTATTCTTGAAAATGACCAGCTATAGGACATTGTTGAGACGTGGATGGTATTGTGAAAGAGTTAACGATAGATATGTGAGGAAGGAAGTTATGATATGTCAGTCAAACTTTACAACGGAGCTTTTAGTGGAAAGTCTAATCAAGGCAAAAAAGAAATTTAAGATCGTCGTTGCCAGATTCGGTAGATGGTGTTATCAGATCCTAACATTGAGGCATTGCATCTAGAACGACCATTTGTCTAACAAACATCCATTCTCAACAGACAGTTTTATCCACATCCGAATCAACAGCAATAACGACGGTTAGAACAAAAGGAATGCCACTAGCTAATGGGACACATGCGCCACTTGACAAGAGATCGATGTTAGAAAAGGATTTGAATATACCAGAATCGTGTGGGTGCTAGACTCCTTAAATGCAGAGATTGTACATCCTCAGTGCAGATACTGTATGTTTGACAGATCATATCTAACTCGACTGATTTCAAAGTGGTGGAGATTTCCGATTTGAGCCATACAATCGACTTGAGGACAAGCCGGACTTGAAAGTGCTATCAGAAAACAACGCGACTCTGCCGATAGATACGAGGACGCGCGAAAAGTGAAAAAGCCTGCACAGGAATCGGAGCAAGATAAGATAAAGAGATATCAGGCATTGCGTCATCAAGATGATACCATGGCCAATTTTGCCAGTGCTGTCGTGACTTTGAGGAACGCCACAGGACTCCTTGAACGCGACTTCTCTTTATCTGTACCACAAAAAGATGAACAACTCCTCCGGGATTCTCAGATCGTGGAAAAGTTCATTGGCTCGTACACAGAGCGTCCAGGTGCAACTCGCGCGGACCTGATGAGACTGTACTCTGACGAGCTGGAGTTACAAAAGAGGCGCATGCCCAAGCAAGTGGACCATCGTTTTGATGGTAGCAATTTAATGACCGACGCTATCTGCCCCTGGTCCTTGTATTCCAGAGATGAATTCACAAAAGGTTCAGATAATCGATGTTGCAAACACCCGAGAGTTTGCAGAAATTCTTATACCGCTCAAGAATGCCCCAATGGGGCAAACTGTAAGTATGCTCATGTCCGCGACCTTCATTGTGTCCAAGATATAGAGGCGAGATGCAAAGTCTTTGCAGGCGAGCGTTCTGGTTGCATATTGGGAAGTCGCTGCACGTACTATCATTCTGACCCCACTCACCCCGAGTCTTGGGAACTAGCAATTTTGTCAATAATGGCGGCACACCTTCATTATGATGGTGTTTGGATGCGAGATGACAACGATCTCTCTATTTCTGAAGGGATGGAGAGTAGTCCGGATATTCAAGCGAGGGATTCTAAGAATGACAAGCTTAGTGGTCCGGATATTCAGACGAAGGGTTCTAAGAATAGAATGCTTACTATCGACGAGATGTGTAATAGTCCAGATATTCAAACAAGGGATCCTAAGAATAGCAAGCCTACTATCAAAGAGATGAGTAATAGTTTGGATATTCAGGCAAGGGATTCTAAACACAGCAGATATTTTATCAGAGGGATGAATAGTGGTCCGGATACACAGGGAAGTAATCTTGAGGAAGGCGAAATCGAGGAGAAAAACGACATTCCAGCTCTGACGACAAGTGAATTGGAACACTCTACCCAATCCTCCAGGAAGAAGCCGAATTATACCAACGAGAAGGATAAACGGCAACAGGAAGATATGCAGAATGCGAGGAAAATCAATGAGGGTACTGAGCTAGCGAAGGACTCACCTAGACCCAAGAAACCAGAAGTACCAGCAAAAAAAGGAAACATGACGCACTAACGCGGGAGAAAATGTTGCTGATGGATTTTAACAGCCGAGGACGCATTGAGAAGGAAGATGAGAGACGAGAATTCGACGGCGGTCGAGGTAAGAAGAGGAAAACTATATAACGAAATCCTCTAAATGAGTATTACGACCATCATCATGGGAGTTTCTCGCACCAGACGGAGCATTCTTAGTAAGTATAAGACGACATTTGTATGAAGCAGAATGTTACTAATGACGCCCGTACAGATATTCACGAGTATCACGCTTGGAATACATGAATTTCTTTCCTTTATATCGTTAACATTATCGCAACGGGGGTCTGTGGGAGCATCAAGTCATGAGTCTCTACGATTTGGCTTAGCTTACTTATACTCGGAGAACATAGCAGCATCAGAATATTATTCATGGTGGCGCACTTGCACTCAATGATACTCGGTGTCATCCGCACACAAATTCTACTACTGTACAGAATAATTGGTTTGCCAGGCTCGTGCTACAGCGCTTTCTTTTACTTTATGGGGGGTATGGGCATAAAGACGCTGAAGAATCATCATTCTTTCACTTGATGCATTTATTTCATTCTATCAGATTAGGTATCAATAAGACCTCATCCACAAAACCATCTCGATTGCTTGTAGAAATGTGAGAAAACCATAAAACAACGAAAACAAAAGATGCGAGACGTCAATTGGGTAGTGTAGAATCTTTATAGTTATTCGCGACCACAAATGGATGGATAGTAAAGGACGCGATTGCCTAGGAGCGTATGCTGAAGTATCCAATACTTACTTTATGTTAGGTATTACGGCGCTCGTGCCAAATCTTGATGAGCTCTGGATGTATCCCATCACCTACCTATGAGTGTATGGTACCTCACATCCTATATCCACATCCATGATCAGTGATGTTGATTTCTCCTCTTCTCATATCCTGCCTTGCTGCTATCCTGCAAGGCAGAATAAAATCGACTAGCTAATGCCTAAGATTTAAAACAGGAAGGAGTGATCAAATCTTTTTCAGGATAGAAGTGAAGAGGATAAATTGAAAATACGGCTAGTTAGGAATGGATAGGAGCAGGAAGAAGTAAGCAGGAAGTATCTAAAAATGTGCTTAAAGTACTAAAAACGTTTAGATATACTATTGAATTATTTCAATGCAATAATATTGTAACTATCTATTGAAGCTTCGCTAGTGCAAATCTAATCTCTAAAAGTAATTCATCTATCACTAGATATAAAAATATTTTATTCATTATTTCAAAAAACCTTTTTCTTTTCTTTTTATTCTAGCTTTAAGGACGGGAATATGGTACAATATTTCGGAGGTTAAAAATAGAATAGAAAACCTTTATTCTTCAGGTAAATAAAAAATAAAAATAAAAAACTAAAAAATAGAAAAGATAAGGAAGAGGAAAAGAGCATCAAGGAGGAAAAATCAAGATCACTATCCATTGTATACCCACCCAGTCCCAAATTCACTAATTCATCCCTTCCCCCTCGTTTCCTCTTCTCTTCTCTCCCATTCAATACTCACTCTCACCACATACACAAACGCATCTCACCCCCCCTTCCCCCCTTTCCCTCTTTCTCAAACCTCCCCCCCCTCAAACCCCTCTCACATCCACGTCCACCCAACCCAAACCCAAACCCAATCCCAAACCCAGAAGCAAACCCCCAAAACCCCTCTAATCCCCAGTCCACACAATCATCAACATTATTCCCATGACCATGTTTGGAATCAGGCGGGCGTTTCTGTTTCTGAAACATAAAAGTATTTTGTCTATATGGCACAAAACTTCTTTTTTGCTATCTGTAAAATATATTTGATTGATCAGATTAGATGGGATGAGATGGGATGGGACGGGACGGGATAAGATGAGATGATATAGGATGAGATGAGATAGAATGGAGTAGATTCCATAAGACGAGATGACACAAAATTGTATAAGACTTCAGTCCCAATAAGACGAAATTGAATAAATTCTTAGTTTCGTTTCATCCATGACACGACCAAATACGCATCCAAACCCCAGCGAAGAAAAGCATCAAATCCTCCCCCCTCCCCACCCCCTCCCCACTGCATAGGAGTACCGGTATACCATATACAATATAAATACAACAAGGTCCTCGCAAGTAAGCAAGCAAAAAATCTCACTTAATACAAGTAATTCGGGTGGAATATCCGTTCGCTCGAAAGGATACATAGCCGAGCTTTCCGGCGAGCTTTATTTTTACCGTTTCTTACTTTCCTGCTCTTCTTATTAATTTCGGTTATTTGCAAGAGAACTAAAGAGTTGGTTGTGGCGGACGGTATCCTCGTCGTCATTGTTGAAAAGGGAAGGGTGTAGCGAGACGACTGACTTTTTAAGGAGAAGAAGCGATGAAGCGAAGTGCATCAAAAAGGACCAATACTTAAGAAATCCGTGGAATTCAGAAAAATGAGAAAAGTCAGGAAAAGTCATGTATGGAACATACAAGTTACATTACATTACAAAAAGATCCACTGGGGTGAAATATTTACATGGTATCATTGTTTCCTACTACTGTACTGCTCATATTTCTAAATGCTATCCGTACGTGCTGTGTCGGTTAAGACATCCATCTATTCATGAATATCCTAATCTGAATCCTATCCTCGTAAGCTGTCTCCCATCAAAGAATTTATATCCATAAAGCTCGTGCTACTACGAAAACCTCGAACTCGTGTTCGATCGACTGCTATTCACAGCACCCCCACACCAACAACTTGCATCGCCATCTTTCTCAACCTGCACTACAACATCTACACCTTTACTCAGTAGGAATGCTCTTGTTCTGGTCAGAACATCTTCAAGATCTGATCCTCTGGTCGCAACAACATGCATGACTCCTAATACTGTTTGATTTTTATCGCCTAGCCAGAATTTTGGAACAGTGTAGGCCTGAACTCCACGAAGATCGCTTACTCCAGCCAATGTCTCTCGTAGGTTGTATTCAGTGTTGTCCGGAATTGTCAAGAGTAATTTCTTAGCACTACTTTTGACTAGAGGAATTGAGGATATGAAGATAAGAACTGCGATGAGGCAAGATGCGAGAGGATCCCAGCCGGACCATCCGAGGAAATGTATTAAAACGGTAGAGACAACGACTGAGGCACTACCCATCGTGTCTGCGATAACATGCATGTAGATACCTCTCATGTTTTCATTGTCATGGGAATGGCCATGAGAATGACCATCATCATCGCCGTGGCTATGTCCATGACCAGCATGACCAAGACAAGCCATGCCCACCAAATTAACTGCCAAACCCATGGAACTAACAACAAAAAGTTCAAGCAGTCGTGTCGTTTCTCGTCCTTCCGCTAAACGTTCCGTAGCCTCTATCATAATCTCAATGCTAATAAGTCTATGATTCGTTAGCTAGCATCAACAGTATAGGAACGGTTACCAACATGAGGAATACTCCATTTCCGAATCCAGACAAACTCTCAATCTTTCCAAAACCATATGGAAATCTCTGACTCGGTGGCCATTTACTTGCAACTGCAGCGAACAATCCCACTGCAAGTGCTAAACAATCGAAAAACATATGTATACTATCGCTTAAAAGGCCTAGAGAATTTGTGACGAATCCGTAAAATGCTTGAACGATCATAAAGGCAAAATTGATGCTAGTCAGATTAGCCAAAGTCTCTTATGTTTCCAAAAGAATGCCAACCTCATAAAATAGAATATCCTCCGTGAATCTTTGCTCGCTAGTATTGTATGTAAAAGGGGCCAATTTTGCGCGTATGGCAGGATCAAACTTGTGAATCGTGATTTCGTTTCTGTCGTTGTACCATGTGAATGACCGTGATGGTCATGATCATGATGATGGTGGTCGTGGGGTATAACATGTACATCGTTTATTGGAGGTTCATAAGTTCCAAATGATGCCCCCTTATCAAAGGTGGCAGACATGGGAGTTGCGTCACTATATGCCGGTGATGGCAGATATGATGCTGAATGTTCATGGCTTTGATTGTGTGTATGACCATGCGAATGAGAGTGAGAGTGGGAGTGGCCATTATTATCTTCGTGTTCGTGTTTGTGCTCATGAAGAGTTTCGGAATGATTGTGTGAATGACTCTGTAGACTTGAGGTCGATTGATTCAATGGTCTCGATCTGGCAGAATATTGTGAGGATCGACTTGAGTGTGAATGTGAAGGAGAATCTGAATGGCCATGTATGTGTCCATGTCCATTTCCATTCCCATGGTGACTATTCGTGATGGCTGAAGCTGGCAGAGCATATGATGAGGACATAACTTCGTGAATTATGGAATAGGTAGAACGAGCTATGGAGCCCGTATATATTCAAACCCCTCTCCACATATATTGTCGCTGTCCTTCTTCGTCCCGTACTGTTTTGATTTGCGCCGAGATACGTCGGCTTCGGTAGATGATAAAAGCTTTGACGATCGAAGTGGATAGATAGAGTTGGCAGATGCAGAAAAGGAAAGTAATGGTATATATTCGTTCTTCACTTCAATTTTGGGAGATTTTCAATGAAAGTTTATTATGAAGTGAAGGTTTGAATTGAATACAAGATGGATGCGAAAAACGAAAGTACAAGTACAAAGAGTACCTACAAGAAGCAGAAAGTCCCTCGAATAATGCTGATGGATCACAATTCAGCTCCATGAACTTTGAGAGTTTTCCCCCTGGATGGATTAAATGTAACAGCCACCAAAGTAATTCAAATAATTCTCATCCAATCAATTATCTTAAAATGAATCCCACTTGCCTGATTTGAAAGATAACGTGGACAAAATAGCTCAAAGAAGAATAGTGGTAAGACTATCACCCGAAAATTAAGTCGCTTTTAAGCAATATTGCCGATCCTGACCGCCTATTTAATGAATTATTTTGCCGATCTGATGAAGTACACACCTACGTACCTAGGTCCCGGTACTTCAAACTTCACTTGTTGAAGAAATCTATTTGCGACAATCTTTACTTTTGGACCTTTCTCAAAAATGAAATGAAGGCATAATCGGTTCATCTATTTCATAGTTTCTGACTAGTAATCGTTTGGAAACATCCGAACTTCACCTGAATCTAACGACCACGTCATGCTATTACAATAATTTCGACCCATATTTACCATATTTACTTGTTACTCTGCTCTGAATACCGAAACGATATATCAAACCGTTCGCCTCCAATGGCTACTCGAAATGGTGAAGAGGTCGAGCCTAAGATCTCAGTTCAGGTTCTGGTGTTAGGAGATATTGGACGAAGTCCTCGAATGCAATATCATGCTACGAGTATAGCAAAACATGGTGGAAGAGTTGACCTTATTGGATATCAAGGTATGAAAGCATCATAATATGCTTCATTGGGAACTTGTGCTGACAATTGCACCACAGAATCCGAGCTCCCCTCTGGCTTAACGGATAATCCTTTAATCACAATCGTACCTTTACCATTACCACCGCCCATCTTACGAGACGAGAGTTTACCATTCATCTTAGCAGGTCCTTTCAAGGTACTATGGCAGATTTGGACTTTAATTGTAGCTTTATATTTTACTACCAAACCAGCAAGATGGCTTCTAGTTCAGGTAGGATACCCGACTCTTCTCTCAAATGCTTTTCTAATCCTCACAGAACCCTCCCTCAATTCCTACTTTTTTCATCGCATACCTCGTTTGCTTTCTACGAAGAACTGATTTGATAATTGATTGGCATAACTATGGATGGACTATACTGGCAGGGACCAGAGGTCCCAAACATATCTTTGTTCGACTTTACAAATGGTATGAAGCTTTCCTCGGATCATGGGCACCAACGGCTTCATTCACGGTTTCGAGAGCAATGGAAAGCCAATTGCGCGAGAGTCCATACAAGATTAAATCCCCAATATTTACCCTTCACGATCGACCTGCATCCATTTTTCAACCTATTAACGACCAAGAAATACGACGTGCTTTTCTTCAACGATTACCTGAAACGAAAGATCATGTTGACGCTATCATGAACGGAGATGTACGATTACTAGTAAGCAGTACATCATGGACACCTGATGAGGACTTCAACCTACTCCTAGATGCGCTCGTCAGATATGGGCCATTTGCCGAATTTGATTGCCCACCGATCCTCGCCATCATCACTGGAAAGGGACCACAGAAACAAATGTATCTTGACCAAATCACAGAACTCACTGAAAATTACGACCTCGTCAATGTTACAATCAAGACTGCATGGCTTAATATTGAAGATTATGCTTCATTACTTGCATGCGCAGATTTGGGAGTATGTTTACATAAGAGTAGCAGTGGTGTAGATCTACCGATGAAGGTGGTAGATATGTTTGGAGCGGGATTACCGGTCGTTGGATATGACCAATACTTCAGTTGGCCTGAACTGGTCAAGGAGGGTGTGAACGGATGGGGATTTACGACATCGGATGATCTGGCAGATATTTTGCAGGAAGTCTTCAAGGATACAAGTGGTAAGGAGTTAGCGAGGTTGAAGAAGGGGGCTATAGAAGAGGGAAAAAAGAGATGGGATGAGGAATGGGATGCGGTTGCAGGAAGACTTTTAGGATTGATTGGTTAGATGGGATGATAGAGATGTGTTTGTACATTATGTACATAAAATAGACGATAAGTAGTTGGTTACACAACAGTGAAACATCAGCGTACGGTTCATATGCTGAAATCATCAGCCCTATCACAATGATGGTATCCACACTTCAAATTATAGCTACCTAATGATGTTCCCTTCCCATATATTGAATATCAATAATACCTCAATTTGATTCGCCATAGGAGATTTATTGCATCAATAAATCTGTACTCAACAAACCTCCAATAATTGTGCCATCTCGCTCCTCCTTCTCATACATAGCATGGCCCTCGAATTCCAAGATGGATTCTGACACAAAATCCTTCTTCTCAGTCTCAGTCTCAGACAGGGGCTTGGCCAAAACATAATAACCCAGTGAGAGAGAGAGAGAGAGAGAGTTAGTTGAGTTTGAAACTTGGAATACAGATCTCTTTGGTGTTATGGTGGGTTGATTTGATGTATATCCGGCGGATGTGTAATAAGATAAAGGCGAAAGGAGGGATAGAGTCTTGTAGTAAATATCTATATAATTGAAGATATAATATATACTGAATTGAGCCCCATTCACTAAAAACTATATTATGTAATCACTAATCACTCTTTATGGAATAGCTTAGGCGGCTCCTAGTATGACTGTGCCACAATTTTAGGACAATGACGCCGCAGCTTATGCAGCAGCAGCCCATATTGATTTAACCGCCTCATAATGTCTTCTCCATTTCTATTTCTCCTCTTCTTTCTTTATTCTTTCATCACCTTTGGAAATACTCAACTATTTCATCATTTTACAACTTCATTTATTTGAATATCACAATACTAGATACTCAAAAGCCGAACGATAGGATATTACATTAAATAAAGTCACCACCATGGGAATGATTCCGACCTTTGGCCTTGCTCGACGAGGTCTCAATGCTTTTCAGGGCCAAGAAACACCAACTGAAGAAATTCAGATGCCAACATGGGGTGTCATGATGATCGCAAGTACACTTGTTGTATTCTTCGTCATGGATTTTATAGTATGTGTTCACATTCAGAATCACATCCAAGACTAGCTACCTCCTTTACCTTTGGCTAGCTATATTGATGAGTTCAAATTCTAACTATCAAACCAGGTTGAATACACCTTTACCAGACTGATCCCTACCCTTCTCATGGTCGAATCTCCTCAAGCAATCCTATTTGAACCTCTCGCATCTGAAGACCTGGATGCGAAACTCGACTCTAAGGGAGATGTTGAACCTGAACTCTTACTCGTCAAGCAACAACCCATCACCTCGAGCTTCAAAGCAACAATCAAGCATCTTCGCGCCCGAGCCGGAAGACGAAGTCACTTACGTGGTGTTGGCATGCACTTTGTTATGAGCTCCGTATTTCATCTACAAATGAACTTCCTCTCCGTTTTCCTCCCCATGATCTTCGCCTTTCCTATTGCGACTATCCTATGCGCACCTTTCAGGTTGGCATGGACACATATTGTCATCTCGGATCCTAGCCCACTTCCTTGGTACAAGAGAATGCCAAATGTTGCAACTATCAAGAAGGTTATTCCGGCAACAGCTGTCTATGCACTCGCCCGAGAAGCCGTTTACTTCGTCCCAAGTACCCTCGCTATTTCCTACGGTCTCTTTGAATCCGAACCCACCAAGATGACCTCGCAACAACTCACCGTCATGGGTCTACAACTAACTTCCATCGTTCTTCTGGCTGGTGGTCTCGCCTTCCTTGTCCTCATTCCAGCCAGCGTCTCCCTTACCCGTGTTCAAGCTTCCCTCCTCGCCGACAATGAAGAATCCATCGTACCATTCGATCGTACATTCGGTGGACGTGTTTCCGAAGATGGTGTATTGGGTACGCTTGATGCATGGAGAACTTTTGACTGGAACTCCCGTGTTAGACTTTTGAAGGCATATGTAAAGGCTGCTGCTATGGAAATTGCTTTGACTACGTTCTTCACAATTGTCTTACTTTCACAAGTTCTTCTAGTGCTTGGTGACGACCGCAAGAAGATCATCATTGGAACAGAAGGCAATGGAAAAACTATCCACCTTGACTTTTAAGGTGTGAATGCTTTTTGTACCGACAACATAACTCTCTTCTCATCTCATCGACGTACTTACTATCTGGATGGAAATTTGATAGCTGGAATGAGATTTTGATCTCAACTTTTCGTTTGTTTATTAGGGGATAGGATGGATAGGAAGTTGGATTAAGTGGCGAAATTTTATCCCACGATCATTCATATGCTAAACCACATATAACTAAGACTGTTTTTTATCAGAGAATAAAATTGATATCTGGAGGCGATGTGTTGATCTGATACAAAATTCCTTTACTTGTTTTATTGTACTTCTAATCATATTGATATCATGCCGGTAATACCACGTAAGTCTATTTGTTCTATCTTCTGCATTATGCCCCCCCTCGCTTGGACCCTGGATTATCTTCACTCATCCTTCACTCATCTCATTGGCAAGGCCATTCCTTGGCTTGCATACATGCATTCCAACCAATCCCCGGATTTATTCATCCATGCATCGGATAATATGGGGTGAGGATGGAGATGGAGATGGAGATGAGGACCGAGACCGAGGCAATGTTCGGTGCGGTTTGACTTTTTCACGTGCGTGCGTGTGTGCGTGTGTGCGGTGGTGAGGATTAGGATAAAATAGGATAGGATAGGATAGAATAGGATAGAATAGGATGCATCTCCAACTGGATCTCTTTTACACTTTTCGTTTCTTTGTTCTTGTATCTACTGAGTATATTCTTGCATCTTATCTACTCGAGTATATTGGTGAATACTATACTATACTATACTTTACTTTGCTTTACTTTACTTGATATCATTTTGCTTCTTGTTTCTTGTTTCTTGTTTCTTACTTCTTGATTCTTGCAATCAGTACTGTGTCTTGCACTGAGTATTTATCCATCCATCCATTCCTTTAACCGTGGACTGTTCCGATCCTCTTACTCATTCCATACTCATCCCATACCGTCATACACATACATACACATACGCATAATCATCCTATACATAAACAATGTCCAACCCAACACCCACACCCATCATAATCGGCATAGGCGATATAATTAATCGCTCTTTAAAAATAGAAGATGCGATAGAACCGTTGGGGCTAATGCTTCAAGCGGTGGAGAAAGCGTTGTTGGATACTGGGGTTGATGGGTTGGGATGTGGTTGTGGTTGTGTTAGTGGAGATGGAAATGGATGTGGAGGTAAAGAAAGAAGATTGAGGGAGATGGTGGATGATGCGAGGGTAGTGGCGAATTGGACGTGGGGATATGAGGATATTTGTGGAAGGGTTTTGGAGGGGGTTAGGGGGGGTGTGGGTGTGGGTGGTGGTGATGGGGATGGGGGGATAAAAGGGGAGGGGAGGAAAATGAGGAAGCAGAGGAAGGAGAAGAGGGAAAAGGGAGTATATATGGAAGAATCAGAACATAGGGGTACCTCACCAGTTAAAATGATCGATGAAGCGTGTCAGAGGATAGCGAGAGGAGAATCTAATGTTGCGATTGTGGTTGGGGGGAGGCGTTGGGTAGTTGTGAGTTTTGGATTTTTCTTTTGCTTTTGCTTTTGCTTTTGCTTTTGCTTTTATTATTTGAAAGAGAGGTTCTGGGGGTGGACGAGACGAAGAGAGGTGGGTAGGGTGAAGGTGTTGAGATGGGGGTGAATGTAAGTGTGAGGTATGAGTGAGATGAATGTGTTGAGATGGGGGGTGGATGTGACGAGTGAGAAAGGGGGAAGGGTGTGGGAGGGTTAGGGTGAGGTATGAGAATTGAGAGATAAGGAGATTAAATTGTGGATGAGGTACAAGACAAAAATGGGAAACGAAAAAGATGCAGTGAAGACTCGATGGAACAATACAAGAGATGACTCCAAGTGGAGATAAAAAACCCGACTAAGAATAAACGACGCCGAAACTGAGAATAGTCAAAGCAAAAGAAACAATCCCTCGAATCTATCATATTCCAACTCTAAAGAATATGATCCGAAACTTTACTAACAACTTATGAAAACATAGTAATATCATCCGTAACGAAAACCGGTACTTATCCAAAACATTGGACGCCGCCAACAAGTGATCCAAGGAGAAGTTTGGTTTTGCCGAAGGGTGTCGAGAGTATGTTTATGATAGTTTCTTTCGCTTGAATTTTTGGTGCGGGTGTGTGCTCTGCTCTGGTGACTTTTGGTGATGAATCGTTTGGGGAATTGAGGGGATTAGATGGAATTCTCTGAGGGTACGGTTGCTCAACCGTGCGAGCTGAGGTATTTCTACGAGTCCCGAGATGAGTATGAGTTGAAAAACATTGTGCTGGTTACTGTATGAGAAATTCGTGAGCATGAAATTGAAAGAAAGAAACTTTTACCTTCACACAAACTCCAGAGCTTATATCAAGTGATATAAACCTCCCCACAATTTCCTTTCCCTCAAAACCCATCACCTTCAAACCACATCTCACCCTCTACTTTTCGTACCCTCCATCCACTCCATCTACTTTACCCCCTTAACTGACCCCTCCTCACTCAAGCACCAGGCACAATTCACGACATCAGCCTCCCAATCCAGATCTACCCGCTCTACGAAAACGCCTTCCGAGCCCATCGTCACCAAACACCCCTAGAAAATAACACCGAATCGGCAAAACTATATGCGCAATTTGCAGATGTCGCGGCTAGTAATGAGTATGCGTGGAATAGAGAGCAGGCGAAGAATTTGAATGAGGAGAGTATTGGGAAGGTGGGGAAGGGGAATAGGATGATTTGTTGGCCTTGTGAGTTTGATGGCGGCTTGGTTTTAAAGGGGTGAGATGAGAAAAAAGAAGAGAAGTACTAACGACTGTGATAGATCCCCTCTTAATGAATGCATTCAATAACGTTAACATGGCCGCAAGTTGCATCATTACATCTGTTGAAATCGCTAGAGAACTTGGGATTTCGGAAGATAAATGGATATATCCACTAGGTGGTGCGGGAATGAAAGAAAGGGAAAATTGTACGTTTCTCTTGCTTTTCTTCTTCATGTTGATTTGTTTGTGGCTCATCATGGGGGGAAATTGAAAGTTATTATGAGCTAACAAAAATCAGTCTGGGAAAGACCAAACTTCTATTCGAGTGAAGCATTGGAAATATCTCTCGATTCGGCATTGGCTGTTTCGGGATTGAGGACAGAAAATGTTGATCTATTCGATTTCTATTCGTAAGTATTCCTTGAACACCATTGTCTTGGGGGTGGAAAGGAACAAATTATAAATTGTGAAAGAAAGACCATTCGACTAACAAAAGTGTAGATGTTTTCCGGTCGTGCCCAAAATGGCAGCTCATCACTTGAAGATTCCAATTTTAGATCCTCCGAAACCAATCACTTTGTTGGGTGGATTAACATCTTTTGGTGGTGCGGGGAATAATTACAGTATGCATGTATGTTTGAAGTCTTCAGAGCTCTCTTTGCCCCTCAGTGTACGATGTTCTTGGGGTTCAAAGTCATCATCGCCTGATCTTGTGATCTCTTTTGCATGTATGATGGCCTTCGTTATTGACTAACACAAATATAGGCAGTAACAGAAATGTCACGGCAACTACGCAGCAAAAGAGTACAAGCAAGTAAAGACAAGAATGAAGGAGCCTTCAATGGACTGATTTTAGCAAATGGAGGGGTATTGACATATCAGCATGTCATATGCCTATCCACACAACCAAGAAGTGACGGAAAAGGGTATCAAGATGGCAATCCTTGTCCTAGTATTGTCCAGAGTATCCCACTACTACGTTCTATGACAAAACCGCCCAACGAATGGTCATCAAGTGATGATAAAACCTTGATAGCAGCACGTGAACAAAGAATGAATTGGGGGCCTATTCAAGCAGCCTACTTTCCACATAAAAGCCCCAACGCTTGTCGAAAGCGTCATGAAAATCTGATGAAGCGCAAACCTAGTAATGATAAGGATGGCTCGGATTGTATTGGCTCGGAAGGAGTTGGGAGTGGGATTTGGGAAGGAGTAATTGAGGTAAGAGCTTTTAGAAATGCGTTGTATAGGTGATTTCTAAGGAAGAACATGCGAACGCAAATTTTTAAAGAAGTTAAAAGACCGCTAACAAAGTCACAGACATATACGACACAGTTCTCTCGTACTAATGAGCCTGAAATTGGGTTCATAGTTGGTAGATTGAAGTATAACGGAAAGAGATTTGTGGCGAATGTTGGAGATGGAAAGACATTGAACAATATGATCAAGAATACTGATGAGGTGATTGGAAAGAGTGGTTGGGTATGGAAGGAAGAAAATGGGAAGAGAAATCTATTTGGATTGGAGAGGGGCGCTAGTTTGTGATGGGGGTATGATTGCGGAAGGGGTTGAACGATGCGGGAAGATCGACCGTGGGATTCGGGATGATAAAGCATGGGTGTAAGAGTATTTGGGCGATTCAGGAATATTAAGATATGAGTATGTATGGAAGCGGTTCGGCGACTGAAGAAGATGAACCTTGAACATTCGGAATGTTTCCCAGATGAGGCACCCCGGGTAGACTCCGCACTCGAAAGCATATTGAAGGGTCTATATCCGCAGACATGGTGTCAGATGCCCAACAATGATAGAGAGTAACATATCCACAGATGTCGGAGTTCCTTTGAAGCTATCTTGAAATTATCTGGTTTTTGACCCGAACTTTTTGTCAAACCAATCTAATGTTAGGTACGGATAACATATCTTGGGTTGTGCTTCTTTGCGCAGTGAAGTGCATTCGTGTCCAAGGGGATCTCGATGAATAGATATCTGTGGATCTGATACCGGGCGCCAATCATTGGGAGGGACTCTCACTTGAAGTTATCCCGACTCGTATCAGACATTTTTGTCAAACAAGTTTATACTCAAGTATAGGCAGTCAACGCGGAGTTGTGTTCCTATAAGCAATACTGTGCATTCGTGTCCAGTAAGATCTCGATGAACTGTTATCTGCGGATCTGCGGGTCTGATACCGGGTGCCAATGATTGGGAGAGAGTAACAGGACGGTCATTTGAAGTTATCCCGACTCGTTATCAGCTAACGCGGAGTTGTACTCCTCTGAGCAGTGCGGTGCTAGTTGCTCGGCTTCCTCCGCCAATACTACCCGGTATTGGAGCACTGGGGCAGTTCTAGACTTTGATATCGGCGAAGTAATGAGGGGAAATCTTATAGATATAGATATGGAGAATCGGTTAATATATATGTGTGTAAAAAGTCATTCAACGTCGTATCCATCGTGACACTAGTACGAGAATGACAGAAAATGGTTTCATTCGTACTACCGTATATTGATGTACCAGATATTAACAAAATCCCGAGATGATATTCAATTATTCATTGTACAACCTCTCATGAATTGTTCCGATACTTGCACCCTTGATCTTTATCTGCATATATCGATCATGTCACCATACTACTTACCATCCCCTATAGAAATACGACATAATCTAATCTCGATGATACTATTGGGGGCGGTACCACCCTATAGCATTGAAGCATTAGCCTGTAAATTAAGTTAGTGATTGTCCATGGTTAATGAATTGCTGGTGAGTTGTGAAGTGGTGGTTGTGAAGGAGTTTCTTTCTTTGTTCCTGGTTTCGGAGCTAAAATGGCATTGACGTGGAGTTGTTAATACCTCACCGTCGATAAAGATTTTCAAAGTACTTGGTAGTAGTACCTATACAATGAATGAGTATATCCTCATTTTCAAAGACAGTAAGTATCTGAGTTACTCGAGTAGAACTCAATAGAGATATACACCCCACCTTCCGGAAACAATCATTTGAGGCACCTACAAGTACGAGTTACAGTAACTTAAGGTTAACACCAAAATCTCTATCTTATTCATCTGTACTCCATACTCCATACTCTCTCTATTCTATTTACTACCATTCCGCATTCTTACATTTTCACAATATCGAGCATCATTCGTACTACGAGTACTGGTCAATAACTATTAATTGGTCTAGCAGTATATATTTAGTCTTGGACCCCCACCGTAGTAGTACTTGAATAATTCCCCTTCCCGACTCCTCGGATTCAACATCTTCACCAGGTATGTAGTAGAATCATCATGAATGGCCGACCAAGTACGACGATATTCTGCCATTAACTCAAGTCATTGATAATGATGCTAATCCATTCATAGATATATTTTTCAATACTTAAACTCATTCTTTTCCACCATCTTGCAACTTTCCACACATCAAGATTCCTCCTCATCTACAATCTCCCAAATATCGACTCCAATATTACCAAACCCCAGAATTTTTACCAAAGTCGAGAACCGCGGACATGTCGAGTGCAGCGGCGAGTCTGCTTGGCAGGCAACTGAAAGAAATCCAAAAAGCGAGGGATTTACCGGGCATAAGCTGTGGACTTGTGAAGGATAATATTTTCGAATGGGAGGTTATGCTTATGATGAGTGACGAGTGCAAATACTATGGTGGTATGGATCTACCTTTTCATTACCTTTTCTTTTCCTCACCAAACTTTTACGAATCATATGCTAACAATACATATTAGGAGGCAACTGGCGCTGTCTTCTCTCCTTTCCCGACAACTACCCACATGCACCTCCAGAACTAACCTTCTGCGATCCCATCCCTTTTCACCCAAACATCTATCCTAAAACTGGCAAACTCTGCATATCCATCCTACACCCATCTGGAGACGACCAATATGGCTACGAAGATGCAAGCGAACGATGGACACCAGTACAAACACCAGAATCTATCTTGTTGAGTGTGGTTAGTCTCATGAATGATCCAAATGATGATAGTCCAGCAAATGTGGAAGCGGCAAGGTTGTGGAGAGAGGCGCAAGGAAATCCGAAGGGCAAGGAGATGAGAGAGTGGAAGTCAAGGTGTAGAGCTCTGGTCAGGCAGAGTTTAGGAGAAGAGTAGTGCTGAATGTTGATAATTGAAGTAATTGGGTATGGTTTAAGCTAGGAAATTTTCAGTAGAGGAGTGATATCTTGGTGGATGGGAGAAAGCGACATGCATGTCTGCTTAGGCGTCAAATCTTGCAAATCGAATGCACAGCGTGAGCGGGTTGAATGTAATTGGAGCGTTACATGCATTATACCTTGAGTAAAATATGACATAGCGCAATGAATGGATAATGATTTGATACCTATTTACATCACCCAGGATGGAAATTTAATTCTAATTATATCCGTGATCTGACAATGATACTACGAGGTGCGACAATACCTACCTAGGTAGGTACAGAAGTACAATTGGATCTAGTGATCCACTGGTAGTACCATATCCCAATCACAATCTAGTTACACAGATGACTTTGAACTATCCTGCGCCAGTCAACATAGCATAGCTGGTGTAATCTAACCACATAAATCCATTATTTGATTGATTTATTCCACTCAACTGCAAGGCATATAGGTAAGCTTTGCTCTGAAGTATGATCTAGGTCTTGACTCTCTTGGTAATCGCGTCTTGTTATAGCTAGCTAGCTAGCTAGCTGGTGGTTTTATTGGGTGGATGTGGATGGTATATGGGGGGTGGAGGAGGGGATATATGCAGGGGTGATGGAAGGAGGGGTGATGATTCTATTGGGATGATGTACCGGTATATTGATTTTTGGGTTTGAGAAGGGGGTATCTCCAGATTGAAATAAGTGCAGTAAGTTTGCGTACCGGTATATTAATTAGCTTTAGTATTATTATAAGTGCCGCTGGCTGAGTAGCCAGTTAGTTTATCGGCAAGAATTATCACTTCATGGAAGTCTGGAAGATGATGGTGTTGGTGGTGGCTAAGTGGGAGATAAAAGTACCGGTGTAGGGGGAATGTTAGAGTATATAGTCTTAGACTTCTAGTGGAGTATTCTTCGGTTTGTATGGGTATATATGATGTAAAGGGAAACAGTAAATGAAAAAAGAAATGGATAGGGTGGCTTTGGGTGTGGGTTTAGGGGGGGAGACGGATCAACGGTGTACTTTTTGTAGTGCTTGGTTTTGAAGTACATATCGGTTCGGTTGGTGGATAAGGTGTGAAGTATGAGGTATGAGGTATGAATAAGACCGTGGAGGATGAGAACAGAAAGGGTAGGCTTGATATATGCACGATACCGGTAGATCGTAGGGGATGGGATGGGATATGATCATCGAGCAGTTTCGGTATCCTATCTAGACTAGTTGGTGGATTGAGATGGGAATGTGTGATTGATATACCGGTAGTATGTACTTTTAATATTCAGCCTATCTGGTCAGTCTGTGGGTATTCAGGAAGTATTTGTTGGAAGTCTTGAGAGAGGTCTGCGGTGCTTGCGCGGTGTTTATCTAGTCATCAAAGTGGACTTCTCTGTTACGAGATTTAAGAGAATAAGGTTATATTTGCGGGCAATATCGTTCGCCTGACGGTTTTTTATATCGAGTCTCCCTTCTTCGTAGAAAAACGCGTTGTTTTCATAAGAAAATAGGCCGATGATGAACTTCTCTGTTGGTGATCTATTGGATTTCAATTTCAAGTGAAAAGTTTTATTTCAAAGCTATGTCTTTTGCTTGTGAATGATTCTCAGAGAAATGATTGAGACTGAGTCGATAACTTTACAGCAATCACTCGTGTCCGGAGCGACTAATTAGAGAATTAGAACATGAGATAGAAGTTTCCGGCGTATTCATGCTATGTGGAGGTAATAGCCATTGTGCCAGTGCATTCTCGAAGAACTCTTGATAGCTGAATGATCCATTTTATATAGTGATTTGTAGCGAGAGGAAAAACGACGTACTAGTAAGTCGAATCTTTTCTGCATCCTCGACGCTTTAGACTTGGACCCAGTCTGCTAGCGTATAGATTTTATAGAAAGTCAATGGACAATAGAAATGAGTTTTCCACTCAAACCACCTCCAGAAATTACATGAACCATCACTGCCTCCAAGTCGGCCAAGGGAAATCACAGATAGAAATCGGTTATATGAGACAGTCTTTTTTACGCAGAGATGATATATTATTGTATGTTATCGTTGTGATTAGATAATAGATTGAATTGGTATACAAATCTTGAGAAGAAAATCAGATACTTGAGATATTGTTGGCGAAGGAAAAAAATGATATGAATTACAACCTTTGCTTCGATTATGTGACCTGCTTAGGATTAGATCTCCTTTTAAACTAACACTCTGAACCTGTATGGCTGGAGATTGTGTTGATCTCTCCCTTTGTATTTCGGAATCTTTCTATCCTCTTAGGAGCCAATTGCTACTATAGTATACACATAGTATATATACAAGCACTTGACAAATACTTTTCAGAACCAAGTATCCATGTCGAACATTACATATATCATTGTATATAAAAATGAGATCTTATGGATCAACTACTCAACGTACACTACCGAAGAAGTATAAAGCGATGCATCTGTATGACTTGAGAGAACGGGCATCGTTGTATCTTACCACATGAATATCTTTGCGAGCTCCCGTATCTGTACTGGCTGTTTGACATAGAAGTCTAAGGGAAAATGCGGAATGTTTGGGTTAAAGGTTTGAGGGAAATGTCTAGAATACATAGATTCTATCATACCTGGATCATATCAAATGACCCGGGTGCGAAGGCAACTATCTTTTTGGTGGCTTTAGTGGAAAGTTTGAGGAGGCGACTCGGATATTTTTTCGTGACTTCTAGCTCTCAACGGGTACAAGTATGCCATGCAGCTCCAAGTCCGGCAAAGACTCTTCCGAGGAAAGTCATAGCTGTAGTTAAACGGTTGTAACTTGGAAGTGAAAAATAGAATAATAAAGAAGCAAGCTGTGTCGGGATAAAAATTGTATCACTATTTGAATCAGAAGTATTTTCGGATGATATCAAGGTGATGAAGAAGTTTCGGGATGAGGTGATCTATATATTGAAATAGTATAAGACTCGAATTCCTATCATGATGGTTAAACTTTAGTGTATTACACTATTGCTAAGTGAAGTTCTACATCTTGTGTATGTTAGTTTGTACTACGAGTAGCGATGAGGGGTATTTATTGTGTTTGCAACAAATCTTTACATTGCAGTAGATCATAGCAGAAGTATTGAGACTCGGATGAGTTTTGATAGCCAGGCTGGTACTATGATTCTGTGGATGAGACTATTACATTTCGAATGGATGTTCAATTTTCGGCTCTTATATAGTCATTTACACTTGAATAGTATTCGTTATAAATCTTGACCGTTGGTTTTGTGATGATTGGTTTATGGCCGAAGTCACAAAACGAGTATCTGTAATCAGCGAATTTTTTTCATATTTCCAAAAAGTATACATTGGAAGTTTTGAGAGAATAGCTGTCAATCTTACATAGATGTCTTCAGATGTTGAAATGAACTGTGTCAGGAACAATGGGAGTGGTATTTATATTATTATTCGGATCATTCTTGCATACTCAAATCTAACTTGTCGAATTCTTCAGAGGGGTATTAAATGTTAAGATTGTGTATATATATTGATGTAATATGTGCCAGAATTTATGAGAGAAGTAATCATGATGCTTCTGGTGTATCCGAGCATTGGGATAGCTAATGTCAGAAGTCTTCAGAGGAGTATTTATATGATATCCAATATCTACTCATATACTGAGGCGACGTTTGCCAAAATACTTCCAAGTAGTAGTTTCAATTTTCGAATCTTTCTTGGATATCCAAGCAGTGACGATTATAAATCTAAAGAGAGGAGTTACTCCCAAAGTTCAGATATATTCGTACAATGAAGTGAGCTGCGCCAGAAGTTTTGAGATGAGTATCACACTCTTCAGGCTGTAGGAAGATATTGAATTACTAAGTGCCAGTAAACTAGGAAGTGGTATTTGTATTGTTGAGCTCACGATAATACATTGAAGCGGACTGTGACAAGGGTATGAGAGAAATGATTGAATGTTTGAATCCGAGTAGAACATTTAGCTCGTTTATAACGGGAGTACTGGGAGAAGTATTGGGAAAGTACGTTCTATAATCGTGGATTGAAGTGTATTGTACTAGAAGTCTCAAGTGGAACACTTTCAATGTTGGGATTTGACTTGTGTATTGAGCGGGCTGCATGATATATTATCACATCTAAGTAAGATAAGAAAACTTGTATGATGAGAAGAAATTGATCAATGAATTCTGAAAAGGCAACTCATCCAATCCTTCAAAGACATGATCATAAGACTTCAGCCCAGAAGATTCTATTTTACAAAGAAGATGAAAATAATGAAGTTACCCGTCCCATTTGATCCATCTAGTACTACTGTTTAATCCCAAAGTCCATCCCTATGAAGACAAGCCGCTACATAAATGATGCTGGCATCCCATTGCTCCTTCTGACTACAATCCTCCTGGTGTCTGAGCCTACAGTAAATTCTAAGCTTACATCCATCAGGAACCTTCTTTCCAGGCCAGACAACAAACTCATCATGGCAGAAACCCATAGCATCAGTGGTACCACCAGGAGGGCGTTGATGATCTGCAGGTACCTGTGCCGGAGTGTATTGCTGCTTGTGCTTGCAGATTGGCAGGTGTGGACAAAGGTCGGTATGGTCAACCTTGAACATGAGGGACCATGGACAAATACCCTTGTATTCTTGGTTGAGCGTCAGCATTGCTCGCTTCAGTACCACGGAAACATCGATGATGTATTCGCGGTGTTCATCGGTGCTGAGACCAACTCCTTGCTTGTAACGCCAGGGAAATTCTTGAAGAAAGAGATTGTCTGCATGGTAGTTGTGGTCGTAGCTAGGCCTCATGCGAGGATTCATCAACAAGTCTGTTGCAAGCTTCGTCTGGGCAAGGACACTGTCAAAGCGTTGTTCTTGATACCGCTGATGGTTTTTAGCCTCGGTTACTATCTCCTTCACATCTGAAAGAAGATCGCCACAGAGTTCTGCAGAAACTGGATGGACTAATATAGGATTAGCACGTTGAATATAACTTGAGTGGAGTGTAGAGAGAAAGCACTTACGATGTTGATGAGTACAGATGCGGCGTGGGGTAATGGCTGGAGGGAAGTATGAGTACTGGCGCCGAAGCTCTCGTGCAAGCATACTCGACATGATTGCGTTGTTTGATTAACTACAGAGGGTTTAATCGAAGGATTGAGGTGCCGCTAAGATTCGTGTGGTGATGAAAAGTGATCCAGGAAAATCAACGTTGTTGACTGCCTCTTTTAGGTGGAAGATTTTGCGACGTATGGGGTAGCCGAGGAAGATACACGTTATTGGCGTCTTGTAATGTAGTGTAAAGGCGCAAGTGTGAGGTTTGGCAAGAGAAAGGTAAACGAAAGAGAACAAATGCTATCAATGTGTCCAGTTGAAGTGTTGCGAAAAATGGCATGGTATGTGGTCGCGGATTCTTCTTTCTGCTCAAATCAGACTTTAGGTTCGAGACAGCACAATCTATCCGGATCTCTTGAAAGAAGTATGAATCCAAGTCAGAACTGAAGTGGAAATAAAGAGGGCTATTTGTTGTATTTGAGAAGAAGTGATTGTGGGAGAGCTTGAGAAGTTGAAGACTAAATACTAAAAGTTGGATGGAATATGAATGCCTAAACGTCATTTGGACCTTGTCAATTGAGTACCTTGATGGCTTCATGTAATTAAAGTTGAGTGATGACAACATGCCATAGTGAAAGAGAATAGAAAGCTGAAGCTTGATGAGTGAAATCCTTGAACTTTGGTGATACACTTGGGGTCAACAAAGTAAACACCTAAACATTAATATTAATGTATTTGTTGTTAATGTGCAGAAATAAGCACCAAATATCAATCCCAGTGAGCTTTATTAGATTCAAATAAAGATAGAGATGGCTCACTATGGGAGATCTGGTTTCTGAGAGTCTTCATTCTCTTCTCGATTTAACCGAAGGGGTAACAACCAGAATGACTAGCAGCCAAAAATACCAATTTAATACTGAGCATGATAAAACCATTTTGAATACTTTAAGTCTCCCACAATACTTATGATTTCTTTATTGAATATGGAATCAAACAAGTCTGGGCTCTCACTTCGAATTATTTCTTGAACCTTAGAACTTACAGGTCAGTGAAATCATAGCATACTGCTTACTGCGATTCCGCCCAAGTTTGAATATCGAGCTCTATAAACTAACTAACTGCAATCAGCGGCGTCGAAATTATCTATCAATACGATTATTCTGGCTCCGATTTTGCATTTGAATTATAGTTTCAAACCTGAAGAGATAAACGATTTGACAATGAGCTATCGAAACGCGAAAAGCCCTCTGCTCGAGGCCCCCAAGAACTGTCGATCAAAAATACCTACAATCTACAATTATAAAAAGAGATACAAGATACAATATACTGCGACGATTAGATAGAACTTGGTGCCTCAGAGGAAGACAATTTCTGGAACCGGAAATTTCGCTGGCCTTAATGCCGAGTGCGAAAGCATGGTCAAATCAACTCAAGAGCCTCCATTCCTCGACTTCAACAATAAGGGAATCACAAATGGCTTTTATATAGTCCACATAAAAGCCGACTCTAACGACTGTATCGATTTGAAATCGACATGGAACTTCCGAACTTGACTCAAGAAAAACAGTTGCGTTACATCGAGCACGGAGATGGGAAATCCTTTTGCCTCAAGTCCGGTGACAAGAATGAAGCATATCATGGATCTCAACTGCATGGTACACCAACAGCACCTTATATATTGTTCTCTGCATAATGAGTGGTAGCTTTGGCAGCCTCAGCTTCCAGGGTTCTCACCTGCTCCTCAACATCATTTACAACCACCTCAACTATCATGTTTCGAGCGAGCTCAAGGGGGCACTGTTCCTGCTGCATTGATCATCTGCTCGTACATGAATCATCGTCAATTTTTTCTCGAATCTCGATCATACCATACAATCATCTATCGCCGACTTCGCAACGACTTGGCAAGTAAATTAACTAGATTAGAATGCTGGGGACTATTTCGTCAATGAATAGAAAACATCTGGTGCAGATCATATTGAGAAGCCTCGCAGCAATGTTTAAATGAAACGGCTCTTGCGATAGATAGGAGGGATGGATGGATGGTGGAATTGTATCATAACATGAAATGGAGAATGTATTTACTAGAGATGTACATTGATAGCATATTGCATACACAATTCTTGGGCTAAATCGAATCTTACGGTGTTGAAAAGTCAGGTGCTAATGCGTTTGCAAAACGGGTGGGTTATCAAGGAAAGCAAGAAGAATCTAATACTCGTAGCTCATCGCTTTGCTGGTGAAGCTAGTGATGTGAGGCTTTCTCCCGTAAGTCGAGTGTAGATCAAGATATTTCCCACCTGCAGATAAAAACCAACATCTTTATGCAGCGGTATGGTGTTAAAGAGCTTGCAAAACAAGCCATTGATCTCCTTTCTTCGATATAAAGACTTACAATACAACCTGAGAAGCGAAAACCACACCAAATACTCGGTGCGACGTCGCTCATATCGCTAGCCGTATCACCAGAGACAGGACCTAGTCATCAAAAGATCCCGCTGGCTCACAAGCCACTCCCGTCCCCATTACATTTCCACTTTCCGGCAATCAAACCAAAGCTTCCCAGCTTGTAGTGTTCATCAAAGATACAGAAGAAGGGGGGTGAGGGAAAGGGTATGCGAAGCTTGAACAGCAACAGGAGCAGAGTATGGATAAGAGCGAAGGTATTGAGAATGGCATTTATACGAAGACGAAGAGAAATAAGAGGAAATACTGATACCCACCCTTCCAATTCCAATGCTGTTCAATTGCCATAAAACCTTTTCTCTTGACGAATATACGAATTAAATCCACTTAAACCGTGATAATAATGATGATTTCTACTCGAGCATTTATTAATAATAGTGCCTTGACGGGACCAACGAGTGATAAGATAAAATTCGGATTAGACATACATACATACATACATACATAGAGCATCTACTCGTAGAATAAGATATTCTACTCTAACTCAATGAGGAAATCGACATAGATGGTGACAGAGAACCAGGAACCAGGATCCAAGATCCGTACGTATGGTTTGAAAAAGAATGAATGAATGAATATTACTGCCATGTTTTCAACTTGGTTGATCCTCCGGTTCTATCTGCCAAAGGTCATTAGGGGTAAGATGAAAGATGTATCAACACCTGTGAGTGTGTTTTGTTGGTATTCAGTATTCAGTATCTAATAAATATTTCTTCTTGCTGCGGCAGTAAGTATAGTAACATATGTCATGCATGTATACTATACTTAATGAGGGTGATATAATAGATATAATAGATACAAGAGGTTGTTTGTGAAAAGCACAAAGGAAAAGTTTGAGTAAATGTACAAGACTTTGAGTTGAGTTGAGATTTGGGTCATCAGGTCGAATCTTATATTATACGAACACATTGAAAGACGCGTTATTTCTCTGTAAGTTGGAATACGGCCTCGAAATTCATTCATTGGCGCTTTCTTCACTAAGGAAACTTTGGTCGAAAAATGTTTTCTCACATATTCATCAAAGAACCTCCCGATTAGTAGAACGTCTCTCTCTACTCGTAGTCATCAATTTGGCTCGAATAACATCAAGGTCTTCTATTAATTATATATATTTTTAAGCGCAACTGAAAGAGCTGAGCTAAGCAATTGAAGTTGATATCTACATATGTATGTACGAATGTTCGGATTATTTCTTCCCTTTCTGAGATTGATACTATGATTGATGACAAGACATCACTTGGATTGCCATACTACAGTCCCCCCCTTTAGACGTGATAATCATCCCATCTCATCGATATAAACATATCAAAACACCCCTTCAAGAACGAACAAGGCGCCTTGCTCAAAATACAAAATAGCCAAAGGATCCCATATTTGCAACATCCCACCCATTTCTTTACACAATTTATTTCAACATCTCAACCATCATATCTCCCCAATATCTGGTTTCCTTCCATAAACGAAATGAAACTTCATGTACACATGATTTGATGGATTCTTCATATCCGTTCTTGGTCCTACCATGGTCACCTGCGCCTCCTCAAAACTATATCCCAATACCCTCGTGAACAAAGCCATACTGATTGGTTCGACGGCATCCAGACATTGAGCCTGGTAATACATACCAATTTCCTTGAGTCTTTTATCCTTGGGCCAAGGACCAATCGGTACCTTGTAAACTTGATCATGAACATCGACGAAGCCAGCATCGATCATCCATTTCTTTTGACTTCCAGCAACCTCGTCCATCATCTTACCATTCCTGACACTCGCCTCATCAATCAATCCGAAAAACTTCTGCAAATTTGCAGCCTTGAGATCAGTACCATCATCGCTCTCGATATGTACTTCGTGTTCCTGTGTTTCAACCCATCCACCAGGTCTAACATGTGTATACGCCTGACTGAACAATTTCGGCCAATCGGATATACTAGACGCAAGTACTCTCCAGTGTATCAAATCGAACTTTCCATTATGAGAAAACAACCATTCATCTTCGGCATTATCAATCAAGAATTTACAATTTGGCGGTACCCAACCTGGTTGAATGGGACTTAAATCCGTTCCCGTGACTTCAGCAGAGGGAAATTCATCAGCGCATTCAATAGCCCAGAGTCCAGTTCCGGTTCCAATATCGAGGATTCGTTGGGGATTAGGATCTATGGGTGCGCAAAATAACTTTCCGCCGAGAATGAGCTTAAAAACGTGATGCTTGAGATCGAGGCGTTGCTGTTCTGCTTCGTCGTTAGGGAGGAGGTAGGAACCGGATTGGTAGGCATGATAGCGACGACCGTTTTCGTAGGTATAATTCATGATAGATGAATTGAGAGATGTGGTGGAACTCGATACGCTATCTTCTTCCCAGCTGGAATCAACGTCACTTTGGGTATCCTGTGATGTTGATTGGTGTTGTAAGTATTCAGATATGCAGCAAATCACATCAATTGGAGATTTGGTTAACACGGAACTGAAGAAGCTTTACTCACAACTTCGACATCATCATCTTGAACTCCATCGCTTTGATGGTGGTCGTTATTGTTGTTATTGTCGTTGTCGTTGTTGTTGTTGTTGTTGTTGTTGTTGTTGGTGTTGTTGTTGGAATTCACATTACCAGACTCCGCATCATCGTCATCATCATCTCCAGTAAGGGGTTGATCGGGGGCTGTTGGTGGCGACTGGGCAGTGGTGGAGGAAGGTGTTGTTTGTGGGATAGTTCCTGGGATAGTTTGGTGTGCTTGATCTGTCGGTGTATCTTTTTCCGTTGATTGTAACATGTTGGTCGGTATCTTCGTATAACTTTGATTGAGAGGATTAGAAATATATGATAGAATCTAGTCCCACCGCTGCGTCACAGGGATCACGGGGATACAAACTGTCAAGACGTTAAGAACGTTTGTTAAGGTTATTAAGGTGATGATATACCGGTAATAAGATGCCTTTGGCATGAGGAGACGTCGACGATGATTGAAATTTATATGATATTATATTATAGTATTATAGTGCGTTGTGTTTCGTTTTGTGGCCATGGCAATAACAATTTAGAGTTTTTGCTTATACTCAGTTTAATGATGTATGTCCAAAAAAAATCATTATTATTTGAGCTTCTTGCGAATTTTCATTTTCAAAATGAAATCTTTCGAATTTCAATTTATAATAATTTTTTCAAAATAGTTTTGAAATAAAAAAAACTCTTCAATATAATTATACTATTAATTAATAGAATCATTTTATATAACTTTTATTAATATTGAAATAATTTTATTATTAAAATTATTATTTTAAGATTAAG